>CM033477.1:65698066-65807756 GCA_019447015.1 Hymenochirus boettgeri
CCTACCTATCTACCTCTATCTACCTTCCTCCTAGCCACTAGATTGATCCGGGCAGTAACATGTGTTGGATGAGCTGGGTGGGGACACACGGTCGGGGATCCCTGGTTGTGTCTATGGTTCGGTTATCAGTGTCAACCCTGGTCCGCTGGGCGAGCCATTGAGAGGGGCACTCCCTTGCAATCCATCAGGGATTTCATGGTCCGCGAATCCTAGGAATCGATCGGTCAATTGTCTCCCCCTGGGAGATGGAGATGAATTTGAGGCCAGAGGTCGTGATACAAAAACCACAACCACCCAGGGCATGAAGAACCGGAAGCTATGCACGTGGGTGCAGGGGATAAGAACCTGGGGACCACCTGTTAAATTACTCGGTGACATTGACCCAGTGTCCTGAGTAATCACTAACCTGCTGGCCAACACCTGGGGACCGCATCACTGCTGGGGTGCCGGCCGCCGGGAGTTGACGAGCGGATTCAGCAGAGAACAAATGAAGCTATCGGTGGACCTCATGGTAAGTACTCCAACTCGTAATGGCTCACCTCCTTGTTCTCACTTCTCAGTAAGTCCTCCACAGTCTGGCTGGCCTGGCCTCTCCCCTCTACAATCTTGTCGCGCAAGTTCCTCCTGACCGCTGACCCACAACGTGATGTCCCCCCCTCAAAAAGCAGGGCGTTCCTGCTGGGTCCGCATGCGCGCTGCTGACAGCGCTTAATCTATCTAACGGCCGCGGCGCCAGTTAAAGGTACATTTGTTTTTTTTTAAACTTTCATGTGCCGCTTTTGTCGGGGTGCCACCTGAGTCACGTGACTCAGTGTGCCTAATTATAGATGCGGCCCTGTACTTTATGTATCAATACCAGTAACTTGCAACATTCCATGTTTGCAGAAACTCATCCGCTTTTTTTTTAAACTGACCATGAACCTGCCATAAACAACGTCCACCGGAAGGCAGTTTCCATAGCTTTATCCATTCTCACAGTGAAAACCCTTTCGAACTTGAAGCCTAAACATTTTTCTTCAAGTCTTAAGGGATGTCCATGTGTCCTCTGTATGCTCTATTGGTGAACAACCCCAATAGTTTTATTGTATGTCCTGTTAATGTATCCACAGTAATCATATACCCCACAAGGCTCTTTTCTCCAGCATACAAATTGTAACCTTTCCAGTCTCTCTTCCTATTCAAGCTCCCCCAATCCCCTTATTAATTTAGTTGCCCTTCTCTGAACTCTTTCCATTTCAAAGATGTCCTTTTTGTACACAGGATTCCAAAATTACACTGCATATTCCAAATGAGGCCTTACCAATGCTTTGTAAAGAGGGAGAATAACATTTTCCTCCCTTGAATCCATACCTCTCTTTATACAAGACAATACCATGCTGGCTCTGGCAGTTGCCGCATGGTACTGCTTGCTTCCTTTAAGTTTGTTATCCACCAAAACTCTAGAGATGGCCGGTTCGCGGACCCGATCCGGGATCCGCCGCGGATTTATCCCGTCCGCGAACGGCGGATTATAACTTGATATCATAATTTTACTCTTTTGGATTCTGACACTCTTCAACCTCTTGTTCTATAACATATAATTGCTTGCAAAAATGGCAATGGCAGGTCATTATGACATCAGCATGCATCATGATTCCACTTTCATTTATTAGCTTTGAAACGTTTTAGGGTTTGATTTTTTTGATGTCTCTATGACAATCCTCATGACTCTTAATAATGCTTAAATTAGAGATTCTGGCCCTATAAAGCATTTAACTTTGTGTGATTCCTTATCCTATACCATTTAATATCTTCCAATGTGTCAGGGTAACTTTAGGTAACATTACTTAAAAAATCAGAATGACATTGTATTTTCATTAAAATATGGTTACCATATATACTCAGTATAAGTGGACCCAAGTATAAGTGGAGGTAGCTATTTTTACCTGGAAAGGATAAAACCTGATTGACTCGAGTGTAAGTGGAGGGTAAGAAATAGGAACCACAACGGCTTCCTGGGGGGCTCTGGGTGGGATGGGGGATAGGTTGCAGTGCTTGCCACTCCAGATGTTTGGAAACTACAACTCCCAGCAACTAAAGCATGCTGAGAGTTTTAGTTCCAAACATCTGGAGTGGCAAGGAATTGGGGGTTAATGTGTTAAATTCCTCTCCATTTAAAGGGCAACTATCCTTAAAACATCCAGAATAGGGAGAATGGTATCTATTGTTTTCTCTTCTGATTCTGTATTGTTTTTGAGGCTTAGTTGCCCTTAAAATGGACAGCAGAATTCCCATACAGTAGTCCCATACACGTAATAGCCAAATCCAGTATGGCTATTACACAGTATATAGAGACACTGTAGGAATTCTGCTGTCCATTTAAAGGGCAACTAAAGCCTCAAACAATACAGAATCAGAAGAAACAATAGATACCATTCTCCTTATTCTGTATTGTTTTAAGGCATTAGTTGCCCTTTACATGGAGAGGAATTTAACACACTAACCCCCAATTCCTTGCCCCTCCAGATGTTTGGAAACTTCAACTCTCAGCATGCTTTATCTATCTATCTATCTATCTATCTATCTATCTTCTATCTATCTATCTATCTATCTCTATATCCATTATCTATCTATCTATCTATCTATCTATCTATCTATCTATCGATCGATCTCTCTCTCTCTCTCTCTCTCTCTCTCTCTCTCTCTCTCTCTTCTAGTCATCTCTCTATTATCTCTCTATCTATCTATCTATCTATCTATCTCTCTATCTATCATCTATCTATTATCTCTCTATCTATCTATCTCTCTATCTCTATTATCTCTCTATCTATCTATCTCTCTATTATCTCTTTATCTATCTATCTATCCATCCATTATCTACTATCTCTCTATTATCTCTCTATCTCTATATCCATTATCTATCTATCTCTCTATCTATCTATCTCTCTATCTATCTATCTATCTATCTATCTATCTATCTCTCCTATCCATTATCTATCTATCTCTCTATCCATTATCTATCTTATCTCTCTATCTATCTATCTCTCTATTATCTCTCTATCTATCTATCTCTCTATCCATCATCTATCTATCTCTCTATCTATCTATCTATCCATTAACTATCTATCTCTCTCTCTATCTATCTCTCTATCTGTCTATCTATCTATCTATCTATCTATCTATCTATCTATCTATCTATCTCTCTATCCATTATCTATCTATCTCTCTATCTATCTCTCTATTCTTATCTATCTATCTCTCTTCCATTATCTATCAATCTCTATCTATCTTCTCTTCTTATCTATCTATCTCTCTATCCATTATCCTATCTATCTCTCTATCTCTCTATCCATTATCTACTATCTCTCTATCCTTAACTATATACTCTCTATCCATTATCTATCTATCTCTCTATCTTTCTATCTCTCTATCTATCTATCTGTCTGTCTGTCTGTCTGTCTTTCTGTCTGTCTATCTATCTATCTATCTATCTATCTCTCTCTACCATTATCTATCTATCCATTATCTATCTATCTATCCATTATCTATCTCTCTATCTATATCTCATCTATCTACTATCTATCTATCTATCTATCTCTATCTATCTATCTATCTATCTATCTCTCTATTCATTATCTATCGCTCTATCTATCTCTCTATCTATCTCTCTATCATCTATCTATCATCAATCTTTTCATCTATCTAATCTACTATTATCTATCTCCTCTATTATCTATCTATCTCTCTCTCTATCTATCTATCTCTTCTATCATCTATCTATCTCTCTATCATCATCATCTATCTCATCTATCATTATCTATCTACTATCTATCTCTCATCTATCTCTCTATCTATCTATCATCTATCTATTATCTATCTGTCTATCTATCTCTGTCTCTATCTCTATCTATTTATCTCTCTATCTATATATTCATCTATCTATCTATCTATCTATCTATCTATCTATCTCTCTATCTCTATATCTATCTATCTATCTATCTCTTCTATCTATCCATTATCTACCATCTATCTATCTATCTATCTTCTCTCTATCTATCTATCTCTATATCTATCTCTTATCTATCTCTCTATCTATCTCTATATTTATCTGTCTATCTCTCTATCCATTATCTATCTATCTATCTATCATCTATCTACTATCTATCTATCTATTCTCTCTTCTATCTATCTCATCTATCCATTATCATCTATCTATCCTATCTATCTATATCATCTCTCTCTTATCATTATCATTATTTATCCTCCTCTTATATATTTATATATATACTATCTCTCTATTATCTATCTATCATCTCTATACTATCTTATCTCTCTATCTATCCATTATTTTACTACCTATTTAATCTATCTCTATATCTATCTATCTATCCTCTATCTGTCTATCCATTATCTATCTACCTACCTATCTACCTATCTATCTACCTTCCCTTCTAGCCACTGAGAGTGAACCGGCCTATCCATTATCTATCTATCTATCTCTCTATCCATTATCTATCTATCTCTCTATCTATCTATCTCTCTATTATCTCTCTATCTATCTATCTCATCTATCCATCATCTATCCTATCCTCATCTATCTATCTATCTATCTATCTATCCATTACTATCTATCTATCTCTTCTATCTATCTCCTCTATCTGTCTATCTATCATCTATCTATCTATCTATCTATCTCTATCTATCTATCTATCTATCTATCTCTCTATTCATTTCTATCGCTCTTCTATCTCTCTATCTATCTCTCTATCATCTATCTATCATCATCTTTCATCTATCTCTCTATCTATTATCTATCTCTCTATTTATCATCTACTCTCTCTCTATCTATCTATCTCTCATCATCTCTATCTCTCTATCTATCTATCATCTATCTATCTATCATCTATCTTATCTACTATCTATCTATCATCTATCTCTCATCTATCTATCATCTATCTATTCTATCTGTCTATCTATCTCTGTCTCTATCTCTATCTATCTATCTATCTATCTATCTCTCTATCTATATATTCATCTATCTATCTATCTATCTATCTATCTATATCTCTCTATCTCTATATCTATCTATCTATCTATCTCTCTATCTATCCTTACTACCTATCTATCTATCTATCTATCTATCTCTCTATCTATCTCTATATCTAATCTATTTATCTATCTCTCTATCTATCTCTATATTTATCTGTCTATCTCTCTATCCATTATCTATCTATCTATCTATCTATCTATCTATCTATCTATCTATCTATCTATCTATCAATTATCTATCTATCTATCTATCCATTATCATCTATCATCTTCTATCTATCTACTATCTATCTATCTATCTATCTATCTATCTATCTATCTATCTATCTCTCTATCCATTATCTATCTATCTATATTCTCTCTCTCTTATATTTATATAATATATCTATCTCTCTATTATCTATCTATCATCTCTATATCTATCTATCTCTCTATCTATCCATTATTTATCTACCTATTTATCTATCTCTATATCTATCTATCTATCTCTCTATCTATCTATCCATTATCTATCTACCTACCTATCTACCTATCTATCTACCTTCCCTTCTAGCCACTGAGAGTGAACCGGCCTATCCATTATCTATCTATCTATCTATCTATCTATCTATCTATCTATCTACTATCTATCTATCTTCTATCTATCTATCTTACTCTCTATCTATCTATCTATCTATCTATCTATCATCTACCTATCTATCTATCTATCTATCATCTATCTATCTCTCCATCTATCTATCCATTATCTATTTATCTCTCTATCTCTCCATCTATGTCTATATCTATCTATCTATATATCTATCTATCCATTATCATCTACCTACCTATCTAACCCTATCTATCTACCTTCCCTTCTAGCCACGTGAGAGTGAAACCGGGCATTATCATGTGTGGATGGAGCTGAGGTGAGGGACACACGGTCGGGGATCCCTGGTTGTGTCTATGGGTTTAGTCAGTGTCACCCTGTCCGCTGGGGCTGAGCCATTGAGAGGTCACATCTCCCTCAATCCATCAGGCTTTCATGCAGCGAATCCTGAGAACGATCGGTCACTTGTCTCCCTCGGGAGATGGAGGAGGAATTTGAGCCAGAGGGTCGGGACAAAACAACACACCACCCGGGGTCCGGAGACAGGAAGATGCCACGTGGTGCAGGGATGAAGAACCTTGGGAACACCTGTTACATTAACTCGGTGACGGTGACCCAGTGTCTGAGTTATCACAACCTGCTGGCCAAGCACCTGGGCACCGCGATCACTGCTGGGGGTGCCGGCCCGCCGGGGAGTTGACGGAGCGGATTTCAGCAGAGAACCAAATGAAGCTATCGGTGGACTCATGGTAGAACTCACTCTTAATGGCTCACCTCCTGTTCTCACTTCTCATTAAAGTCCTCCCACGACCTGCTGGGCCTGGCCTCTCCCCTCTATCTTGTCGCGGCAAGTTCCTCCTGACCGCTGACCCACAAGTGATGTCCCACCCCTCAAAGCAGGGCTTCCTGCGTGGGTCGCGCATGCGCTCTGCTGGACGCGCTTAATCTATTACTCTAACGGCCGCGCGCCAGTAAAGGTACAATTTGTTTTTTTTAACTTTCATCGTGCCGCTTTTGTCGGGAGTGCCACCTGAGCACGTGACTCAAGTGGCCTAATTATAGATGCGGCACCTGTACTTTATGTTCAATACCAGTACTTGCAACATTCCATGTTTGCAGAAACTCATCCAGCTTTTTTTTTAAAACTGACCAATGAACCTGCCATAACAACGTCCACCGAAGGCAGTTCCATAGCTTTACCATTCTCACAGTGAAAAACCCTTTCGAACTTGAGCCTAACATTTTTTTCTTCAAGTCTTAGGGATGTCCATGTGTCCCTCTGGTATGCTCTATTGGTGAACAATGCCCCAGATAGTTTAATTGTATGTCCTGTTAATGTATTTATACACAGTACCATATACCCACAACAATGCGCCTTTTCTCCAGCATACAAAATTGTAACCTTTCCAGTCTCTCTTCCTATTCAAGCTCCCCAATCCCCTTATTAATTTAGTTTGCCCTCTTCTGAACTCTTTCCATTTCAAAGATGTCCTTTTTGTACACAGGATTCCAAAATTACACTGCATATTCCAAATGAGGCCTTACACAATGCTTTGTAAGAGGGAGAATACCATTTTCCTCCCTTTGATCCATACCTCTCTTTATACAGACAATACCATGCTGGCCTCTGGCAGTTGCCGCAGTGGTACTGCTTGCTTCCTTTAAGTTTGTTATCCACCAAAACTCTAGAGATGGCCGGTTCGCGGACCCGATCCGGGATCCGCCGCGGATTTATCCCGTCCGCGAACGGCGGATTATTCCGGATTTTCCACCTTCCAAACTTCCGAACCGCGGATTTTTTTTTTCCCCTGAAAATTTTCGAAAATACGAGTATCTCCGTAATTACGAGAATCTACGATCTTCCGGGACCCGGAAACCCGAAGATCCTCGTAAAACGAAAATTCTTGTAAATTTCGACTTTTTGGGGATTATTTTTAAGACGGAGCAAGCCACATGACCCAATTAGCCAATGGCACTAACATGATTATTTGCCAGTCCCCTGGGTATAAAAGGCTGCTTCACAGGCGACATTTTGTCAGTGTGTTTGGAGTGTGTTTAGTGGAGACCTGACAGTGTAGAGTTGAGAGAGATTTTTTGCGCTTTTTGAGCTTTTGAGCTTTCTGTGTGTGGATTTCAGTGTGGTGGTTTAGCACTATTGTTGTTAACCACCCCTGTATTCACACATCTTGAGACCCCAACAGTCCTTTTAAAGACTAACATGTGAGACCCAAAAGTCCTTTAAGGACTATAGTCCTTTGGACAATTTTGTGTTAGACCTTTTAGAGGTCTAGGTGTCCTTTTTTTTTGTTTTGTCTGTATCTGTGTGTCAGTGTCTGTGTGTTTTGTGTAACGACAGTGCTGCCTTAGCAGCAATCAGCGCTTTTGCTGTCTGATCTGCTGTTTGCTGTCAGTTGTCTGTGTCCTATTTGTGCTTTATGTAAAAAAAAAAGCTTTGTGTTTATTTGTTGCTTCTGTGTTGTTTTTGTTGCTTTGTCTTTTGTGTTGTGTGTGTGTGTGTGTATATATATTATATATTAATTTTTTTTTTTTTTTTTTTTGGTTAAAATTTGGGAGAGGGAAAGGCCTGCAGGCAAGAGGGAGAGCCAGGAGCAGGGTGTGCTTCTGCACGTGGAGGGAGAGGCAGAGGAGACCTACTGAAGGCTCTGGCCAGGAGTCTACATGGCCCTTCGCAGGCAGGCCGGGTAACTGTGCCCGAATTTTTAGGGGTACCGGGCAGGGCTAATCCCTCTGATCAAGGAAGGCGAGTAGTAGAGTGGATTACCCACCTTCCTCATCCACTCCTCACAGGCACAGAGCAGGCCGAGCCTGCCTACTGTAGATATGTGTGCCTGCTCCTTCCTCACCTGAGGCTCCTACTGATGGGCATGGAACCTGATCCGCTCTAACAGGATTCATTGCCCACATGACCGTAATACCTTCGGGGATCCGGAGGGGATCCTCGGGATCTGTTTTCGCACACTATGTGTGGGCTAGTGTGTTGAGAAGACTGTGGCACGAATCACAATCTTTTCCTGTCGCCCGAGGCGGAGGAAAGTGCTCGATTGCACAGGGACAGAGGCTGACGATGTCACCAGCAGTCTGTGAGCAGCCAGGAACTAATGCAGGGGGTGGGGTTCCAGGTGCTGCTGCTGTTAGTGATGCAGCCTCCAGTATGAGGAGGTGGAAGTGGACGATGAGGTTCACCAATCGTCCATGGTGCCCTCTGTGATGAGATGAGGAGGAGTATGTGTCTCTGAGGGATGTCCCTCAGAGCAGAGCAACGATCCTGAACCCAGAGGCAGGACTGGTGGCAGGGCGGGCAGAGGCATTGCACCTAGTGGTGCCGTGGAGTAACGTGCACCATAATCTGGTGCGTGCCCCACCGCAGCATGTGACCTCTGCTCTGGTCGTGTCGGTGGCTCAGCGGTGTGGGAGTTCTTCTCACTGCTCCAGGTGACAGCACAGTTGCAGTGCTGCAAGTTGTGCCTGCAACGTGTGACCGTGGAAGACCACATCACATTGGCACCCCTCTAAGGAGACTATTATTCTGCACACTTTGCCCGGTGGGAGCAGCGGACAGGGAACGTGCAGGCACCCACAGGTTCCCTACCTCGTGCCAGGTAGCCACCAGTTCCTCCTCCTCCCCCTCCGCCCCATCAGCTGCTTCC
Source organism: Hymenochirus boettgeri (assembly GCA_019447015.1). Classification (NCBI taxonomy): domain Eukaryota; kingdom Metazoa; phylum Chordata; class Amphibia; order Anura; family Pipidae; genus Hymenochirus; species Hymenochirus boettgeri. The sequence continues at coordinate 65,707,349 of CM033477.1, forward strand.
TCGGTGGAAGTTAGGGAGGAGAGCTGCCTTTGGCCCCAGCCATGCGTGTTTCAGAGGCCTCTTGACACTGCTGCTGGACGTCAGCTAAAAGGCAGTCTCTCTTCCCGGTTGTTGGAGCGAGGCGAAAACTGTCCCCCATCACCCCCCAACCAGCGTCTACTGCCGCTTAGCCACTCCTGGCGGTGCAGCTGCTACCTTTCAGCCTGGTAGACAAGTCATACGTTCAGGGAGTTTTGTGACCATTGGCACACACAGTGGCAGGTCCCTGCCGTAGGTACTTTTGCCCAGAAGGCAGTACCAGCCTGCACGACCTCCAGCAGGGCAATATATCTGCTTCTCTGGACCACAGTGTGGGCAAGTGTGTCCACATTAACTATGACGCGTGGTCCACAGCACGCCAGGGTGGTATGTTGTCCTTTACCAGCCCAATGGGTCCTCTGCGTACCCGTGCGAGACGCGGCAGACGGAGCGCAGGTGGGGAGATGGTGGTACCACCAACGCATTGGTGATACGGCACAGTCCCACCCCCCCCTCCTCATCCGGTGAGCCCTCTTCCCGACAGCTCCGTGCCCGCCCCCAGAAGCCTATGCTTCGTGCCATGCGGACGGTGCCATGCCTTGTTGCAGCTTGTGTGCCTCGGTGATAGGAGCCCAAAACCGGGCAGAGTGTTCTGCGCAACTGCAAGGGCAGGTTGAAGAGGTGGCTGACCCCACACCACCTTCAATAGGCAAGGTCTTGTGTGACAATGCACACCAATATCCTGTCTGCCCTTCGCATGGCAGAGTCACACATGTTCCTTGCCTGGCACACGTTCTCAACCTGGTCTGTCCAGCGGTTTCCTCACCAAGTCCACCCTGGTCTCCAGAGGTACTGAGAATGGCTAGGAGGGTTCCAGTCACTTCAGGCGGTCAATACACGGCTTACAGCGCGTCTGGCCGATTTTCAGCAGCAGAATGGTCCTGCCGCAGACCGCCTGATTTGTGACACCCACACCCGCTGAACTCTAGTCTTATGATTCTGCTGGAGGCTGCTCCAGCAGAGGCGAGTCCATCATAGACTACTTGTAACGAGTAACGAGGCAAGATCAGGCTCTGGGACCTGGGTTGCTGTTTACCCCAGTCATGTGGCTGCTGATTAGAGATGCCTGTCCGTGTGCTCGCGCCATTTGAGAGAGGCCACCAGGATGGTAGACCGCAATGATGTCCACCATTGCGATACCATCCCACTGGTGTTTCCTCCTTGAGCACACTCTGCGCGGCATACTCGACAGGGCACTCGCTGTCGGCAGCAGCACTGGAAGGAGGACCCCGACACCGTGATGCGCTTCCGAGCCCGAACACACGGTGCAAGCACCGTCCGATGATGAGGAGGGGATTTAGTGACCTGGACCAAGGGGAATGGGGCATTCCTCTAGGGGGACATCTCAACCCCTCCCAGTACCCATCTATCTATCTATCTCTCTATCTATCTCTCTATCTGTCTATCTATCTATCTATCTATCTATCTATCTATCTCTATCTATCTATCTATCTATCTATCTCTCTATTCATTATCTATCGCTCTATCTATCTCTCTATCTATCTCTCTATCATCTATCTATCATCAATCTTTCATCTATCTATCTATCTATTATCTATCTCTCTATTATCTATCTATCTCTCTCTCTATCTATCTCATTATCTATCTATCTCTCTATCCATTATCTATCTATCTCTCTATCTATCTCTCTATTCATTATCTATCTATCTCTCTATCCATTATCTATCTCTCTATCTATCTCTCTATCCATTATCTATCTATCTCTCTATCCATTATCTATCTATCTCTCTATTATCTATCTATCTCTCTCTCTATCTATCTATCTCTCTATCATCTATCTATCTCTCTATCTATCTATCATCACACCACAGTGGCAGGTCCCTGGCCGTAGGTACTTTGCCCAGAAGGCAGTACCAGCCCTGCACGACCATCAGCAGGGCAATATATCTGCTTCTCTGGACCACAGTGTGGGCAAGTGTGTCCACATTACTATGGACGCGTGGTCCAGCAAGCACGGCCAGGGGTGGTATGTGTCATTTACCGCCCAATGGGTCACTCTGCTACCCGGCAGAGACGCGGCACGGAGCGCAGGTGGGGAGATGGTGGTACCACCACGCATTGGTGATACGCCAGTCTCCACCCCCCCTCCTCATCCGGTGAGCCCTCTTCCCGGACAGCTCCGTGCCCCCCCAGAGCCTATGCTTCGTGCCAGGCGAGACGGTGCCATGCCGTGTTGCAGCTTGTGTGCCTCGGTGATAGGAGCCACACCGGGGCAGAGTTGCTGGCAGCACTGCAAGGGCAGGTTGAGAGGTGGCTGACCCCACACCACCTCTCAATAGGCAAGGTCGTGTGTGACAATGCCACCAATATCCTGTCTGCCCTTCGCATGGGCAGAGTCACACATGTTCCTTGCCTGGCACACGTTCTCAACCTGGTCGTCCAGCGGTTCCTCACCAAGTACCCTGGTCTCCAGGAGGTACTGAGAATGGCTAGGAGGGTGTCCAGTCACTTCAGGCGGTCATACACGGCTACAGCGCGTCTGGCCGAGTTTCAGCAGCAGAATGGTCTGCCGCAGAACCGCCTGATTTGTGACACCCACACCCGCTGGAACTCTAGTCTTATGATGCTGCTGAGGCTGCTCCAGCAGAGGCGAGCCATCATAGACTACTTGTACGAGTACGAGGCAAGATCAGGCTCTGGGGACCTGGGTTTGCTGTTACCCAGGCAGTGGCTGCTGATTAGAGATGCCTGCCGTGTGCTCGCGCCATTTGAGGAGGCCACCAGGATGGTAAGCCGCAATGATGCCACCATTGCGGATACCATCCCACTGGTGTTCCTCCTTGAGCACACTCTGCGCGGCATACTCGACAGGGCACTCGCTGTCGAGCAGCAGGCACTGGAAGAGGAGGACGCCGACACCGTGATGCTTTCCGAGCCCGAACATCACGGTGCAGAGCAGCCGTCCGATGATGAGGAGGGGGATTTAGGTGACCTGGACCAAGGGGAAATGGGGCATTCCTCTAGGGGGACATCTCAACCCTCCCAAGTACCACATGTCATTCGTGGTTGGGGAGAGGTTGAGCCCGACACTATTGTCCTCAGTGACATCGAGGACATGGGGTCCTCTGCGGCAGGCAGTTTGCGGCGCATAGGCTCTTTCATGCTGCAATGCCTTTGCAAGGACCCCAGGATTAAGGCCATCAAAGAGAAGGAGCAGTACTGGGTGGCCACCCTTATAGATCCCCACTATAAGGGTAACGTGTCGGAGTTTATCCCCGCATCTCAGAGGGAAGGTAGAATGCAGCACTATGAGGCAACACTGCTACGTTGCCTCTGTTCTGCCTTCCCAGGTGCTGGCAGGCCTACAGCACCTGATGTTGGGGATCAACAGGGCTCACATCCCCCTGTGCCTGACAGGAGGAGCAGCAGTACTGGAGGCAGCCTCGCGGCCAACTTCAGGCTGTTCTTCCAGCCACAGTTACCAGGCCCATCTACTGGCAACTCCACCAGGCAACACCTCAGTCGCCAGGTCACCGACTACATCGGATCCAGGGCCGGTGTAGCCACATCAGAGACTGAGGATCCACTGGACTACTGGGTGGCGAGGCTTGATATCTGGCCCGAGTTGGCACAGTATGCCATCGAGGTCCTTTCATGCCCGTCATCCAGTGTTCTTTCAGAGAGGACCTTCAGTGCGGCAGAGGGTGTTTTTAATGGAGAGGAGGACCCGTCTCTCCACTGAGAATGTGGACGGCCTTACATTCATCAAGATGAATGAGGCGTGGATCACATCTCAGTACAGCACCCCTATTGCTGATGCCCGTGACTGAAGGCCTCCTGGCCCTGGCCACCCATACTGCTCCTTCCGCCTCATTTTCCACCTAGAGGCTTAGCTGATGCCAGCTTAGCTGGCAAATGGCAAATTTTTATTATTGGCAGGGCCATATATGGTCCTACCTTGCTCTACTGCATTCAAGTTATGAAATAACAAATGCTCAATGCGACAACAGCTACTCTGTGGCTAATTTTTCTAAAATTGGGTCGATCCTACTTGGCCCGAGAGCAGTACTCCATTTTTGTTCTATCTCTATATCTATCTATTTATCTATCTCTCTGTCTATCTCTATATTTATCTGTCTATCTCTCTATCCATTATCTATCTATCTATCTATCTATCAATTATCTATCTATCTATATATCTCTCTCTATATATATTTATATATATATCTATCTCTCTATTATCTATCTATCATCTCTATATCTATCTATCTATCTCTCTATCTATCCATTATTTATCTACCTATTTATCTATCTCTATATCTATCTAACTATCTCTCTATCTATCTATCCATTATCTATCTATCTATCTATCTATCTATCTATCTATCTATCTCTCTCTCTATCTATCTATCTATCTATCTATCTATCTATCTATCTATCTATCTATCTATCATCTATCTATCTATCTATTTATCTATCTATCTATCTATCCATTATCTATCTATCTATCTATCTCTCTATCTATCTATCCATTATCAATCTATCTATCTATCTATCTATCTATCCATTATCTATCTATCTATCTATCTATCTATCTATCTATCTATCTATCTATCTATCTATCTATCTATCTTCTATCTATCTATCTTACTCTCTATCTATCTATCATCTACCTATCTATCTATCTATCTATCTATCTATCTATCTATCTATCTATCATCTACCTATCTATCTATCTATCATCTATCTATCTCTCCATCTATCTATCCATTATCTATTTATCTCTCTATCTCTCTATCTATGTCTATATCTATCTATCTATATATCTATCTATCCATTATCTATCTACCTACCTATCTACCTATCTATCTACCTTCCCTTCTAGCCACTGAGAGTGAACCGGGCATTAATCATGTGTGGATGGAGCTGAGGTGAGGGACACACGGTCGGGGATCCCTGGTTGTGTCTATGGGTTAGTCAGTGTCACCCTGTCCGCTGGGGCTGAGCCATTGAGAGGTCACTCCCTGCAATCCATCAGGGATTTCATGCAGCGAATCCTGAGAACGATCGGTCACTTGTCTCCCCTGGGAGATGGAGGAGGAATTTGAGCCAGAGGGTCGGGACAAAAACAACAACCACCCGGGGCAGGAGAACAGGAAGATGCACGTGGTGCAGGGGATGAAGAACCTGGGGAACACCTGTTACATTAACTCGGTGACGGTGACCCAGTGTCTGAGTATCACTAACCTGCTGGCCAAGCACCTGGGGACCGCGATCACTGCTGGGGTGCCGGGCCGGCCGCCGGGGAGTTGACGGAGCGGATTCAGCAGAGAACCAAATGAAGCTATCGGTGGACTCATGGTAAGTAATCAACTTGTAATGGCTCACCTCCTGTTCTCACTTCTCAGTAAGTCCTCCACAGTCTGGCTGGCCTGGCCTCTCCCTCTACAATCTTGTCGCGCAAGTTCCTCCTGACCGCTGACCCACAAGTGATGTCCCACCCACTCAAAAGCAGGGCTTCCTGCGCGGGTCGCGCATGCGCGCTGCTGACGCGCTTAATCCATTACTAACGGCCGCGGCGCCAGTTAAAGGTACATTTGTTTTTTTTTAAACTTTCATGTGCCGCTTTTGTCGGGGTGCCGCCTGAGTCACGTGACTCAGTGTGCCTAATTATAGATGCGGCCCTGATTATCGCAAGTCACATCCCCTACACAAACAACCATCAGAGTCTGGAATTGTAACCAATAGTAATGCTAGGAGTGAACGGACTCTAGGAACACACTCCCTCTGGAGGAATAGATTCTCATCCCAGGACTGCAGGGAACTGAATGGGCGGCCACACTGTTGGAGACCCACGGAATAAATCCAATAGGCCCCATAATACAAAACGGCTCAATACTACTTCACATTCTCTATCTGCAAAACAACACAAGCTCCCATAGAGCATGCACTCCGATTTCTGCACTTACGCCACGCGATAAAACCACTGCTACAACCCATCTCAACAACTTACCAAACACCCACGATCGGAATACTTCGCACACAAGGGCCCACAGGGCATGATATCCAGGTTTATACACTGCCCTGATCCGCTAAATCACGAATAAACTCATATCTATCATAATAAATGGCTCCACTACAGAAACGGGAGTCCGGAAGAGCAGCACTGGCAAGATTGCCATGTCACATAGCTTGGTCTCCCCAGCTAAAATAACAGGCTATACATGCAATATTACACCCGGGGCCTAATATAAACCCCAGACAAATGCCTATTCAGAATAATATAGACTCCAAGCTGCCCCAAAGCCAACAACCTGATGCAACTTGATCATTTAATCTGGAGCTGTACCAGGGTCTCCTGCCTCTGGACTAAGTGAGGTAGCTGGGCTCCTTCACCCCCTCACCCCCACACCGAGTGCCCTATCCTCCACTCCCATATATATTACGGAGTGGTGGATGAAGACATCTGTTTCGGCAACTATAGTGTCAGTTCCTGCATGCATCACTATTCTAACGTCCAGAAGACCGTGGTCCCTGCGATGGCTCTCGCATAAGCCCCCAGAGTTAAGACCTGGATAAGACTAATAAATAATGACCTCCCATTAATCAATTGATCATAAGCATATAGGCTGTGACAACAAATTTAATAAAATCTGGGCAAACTGGATGCACTCCCCAGAACACTGTTTTCCTAAATATAGGGACCTCCTGCCACAGGGGCCTGGGGACCAGACTGGGGTGTCGAGCACGGACAGCTATTTATTTACCAGGTAAAGGTACCCCTTAGCCTTGGTTAATATTGTTACTGTTATATAAATTCTCTTTTTTTATCTATATCAAGCTACAATTTCTCTGTCTTAATGTCTCGCATATAATCAGATTTATTTTACGATATATCGACATTTTTATATATGGATCATTTGTACTGCATGACAAAATAAAGAATTAAAAGATATATATATATATTTTGTAAGTCAAACGTTCTCTACAGTCCGGGTGATTTCAGTTATTCTAATTTGAGAGCTTATCTGATCTGTGTTGGTATGAATTGTAATGTTAGGTTACATAGCATGAAATACACCAGGAATTGTTGTCACAAGAAACTCGTGATGTAAATGAAAATAAATATTTTTTTGTACATGAAAAAAAAAAAGCAATATATTTTGACTGCTTTCATATGGATATTCTGAATACTATTCCAAGAATAACGAATATTTTATTATTTCTTACATATTTTTTCCCCCATGACACCTATCAATTACAAATACTTCTTAGTTGCTTTCAAGTAAACTTGTAGGAAGTAGATTCTGTAACCTAGAAGGCTCTCAATGTTGTTGCCAGTACAACTCCCGTTTATGTAGGTGTCCTTATAGTATTTATTCATTCGCATTGTGATCTAGCAAAATTTTACATTTCTAAATGTATCTTTTTTCTTTATATTAGTTCTGGTACTTAGCAGTCTACTACTCTCTTTTAGAAACACCAGCCCAGAAGGCACGGGTTAAATCTCCAGATCAATTCCATAGAAATGTCTCAGAGGCCTCAACAAACACAGACGCAATAAAGAGAAAACCATGTTTACAAAATTGACAATGAAATGGCTGAAGATAAAAACAACATTGTAAGTTGCCCCTATGACATTTCAATCATGGTCTATTCAGCTATAAATTAGTGTTTCACACCACTCACTTCAGTATTGCTTTCTTTGGTGGTCCTTATGCAGGGCACAGCTGTTCCCAAATACTGTATATTCACGTCATCTTCCATCTTCATAATTTCTTGAAAATGTCCCATTATAATGGCATTGCTACAAACCCCTTCTGGATTGGGCCAAGAAAGAAACTTATTTGAAAAGGTGTGGACTAGATGGACATATGTCTTTTTCAACCCCTAACATTGCCAATCGTTAAACCTTAATTACAATAAGATTAATTACAAAAAGTCTGAATTTGTGTACTAAATTACATTGTTTTACATTAAGGATATTCCTGGAAATTTTTAAATTCTTCCTAACTATCACTGTGCCATTTTTTTTGGTCTTACTCCCCTATTTATTTAGAATATCTAGCATGAAACGTCTCCATTTCACTGGCAATCAAGTATCATAAAATGTTCTTTATGTATAGTTTTGCTGTAGTTGTAATGGTGACAGTTGGTATGTAAATCATAGTGGGAAAATTCCCACTGCCTTATAGGGTTAATGAGCAGCTTGCCCTTACAGAGAGCCAATAGTCTGTCAGGGGGCTGGGGACTAGGGACTGAACCTGATACAAAAAGTAATGGATTAAGTTCATGCAGCAACAATAACCCATCAAGTAAGTACCTTGAAATGAGGTAATTATTTTATTGGAACAATTCCCTTTATGCGATTTATTAAACTCAAGTATTAAAATCCTCTCTTGGGTCGCAGTGTTGACCTGCCCTCCTGTCAATAATAAAAATTATTTTTTCTCCTTCGCCCTCCCTGTAGAATTATTAAGCATTTGGAATTACCACAAAGGCTACAGGATCTTCGTTTGCTCAAAGACTTCACATTTTTTTTATAATTGGTGCTTCTTCCTGTACAAAAGTATGTTCCCTAGTTCATCCCAAGATCCCAGTGTAGTAGAGTTGTTTGAGAACTCGTCCTATTAGCAACCATTTCAAACGTCCATCCTGGTGTCCTCAGACATGACACAATGACCAGACTTTCAGGTTATTCAATAGTTCTATTCGAGATCAATATGTACAGCCGCGTTACTTACCTTCTCCCCGATCCCGCATACAATAACTGCCTAAATGAGATTACCGCAGGTATTGGAATCACGGGCTCAGGCTATGTTAAGGAGCACGACTTTAATGCTCCCAACCCATACCGTTTCGCTCTACGAAAGTAGGTTTTTGTATCATTATCAACTTAGCCATTGGAAATGGCGCGTGGGGGGGGCCTCTTAATCCTCTAAACCATGTAAAACCTGAATTTCTTCTGGTTACGTGGTTTTAGAATGGATTTGGGGCCATATTGTATCTCCCCCTTCTCGTTAAACATGGTTATTTTGTCCAACCAAGCAGCTTTTGGTTTTTTGTTCTTATTTCAGTTTTCATTATTTATCAAAATAAAACATAACAATAACTTCTTTCTGTTTTACATTTGAGATTTTTCACATTGTCAGTTAATAGTTTAGTGTGGTTTCTTTTTTCCTTTATTGTTACTGTTATGGAGGAACGATGTTGATTTAATCTGATATATACAGTGCCCATTTAGGCCATAGGCTTCAAACTCTCTCCTGGAGCGCACCACCCCCCAGGAACCATCCAAGGTTTCTGAGATCCCGATATCCCAAATTTTTCCTTTCTTGAGCTCCCTGTAGGTAATGTCATGTACTCTACTGTCTTGGATCCACCATATCTTCTTTACCAGCTCTTCCCTATGACTGTGCCCCCCTTTCCAGTATTTTGCTATTAGGCCTCTTTTTCCGCTCCACATATATATATTAATATTCCTTATTATCTTTGGGCCTGTTTTTGTTCAAGAGCCTTCTTTATGTAGAATAAGGCCACAGTGGGGGAGAGTTTTAATGTTTGTGCTGAATATTAGTTAATAAGTTGCTCACATACTTCCCAATCCTTCTGAACTTCAAGGCATCCACCGCAGTGAGATGTCTGCTGCATCCAATCCTCAAGTCTTGTTTACGAAGGCCCAAGGGTGACATACCACTTATATAGTATAGTAATATTTGGATGTGCATTGTCCCATGCTCATCTATTATGTCCATGGAATACTCTAAGAGTACTGCAATCGTTCCTCTCTCAATAGGATAAGTATAGTTAGTATAGTTATTTGAGGTTGAAATTAAAGACATATCTCTATCCGTCCAACCTATCTAGCTATCATCCTCATTTTAGCCTAACGTGTTGATGCCAGAGGAAGGAAAAAAACACATTGAAGAAATCAACCAATTATATTTGAAGGGTGTAAAAAATTCCTTCTACTCCAAGTTGGCAAATCGAAACTTTCCCTGGATTCAAACTCTACTTATGATCAAGTCACCAGTAACTTGCAACATTTCTGGTTCAGAAAACTATCCAGCTTTTTTTAGAACTTGACCAATGAAACGCCATCACAACGTCCACTGGAAGACAATTCCATAGCTTTACATCCGTTCTCACAGTGAAACCCCCTTTCCGAACTTGAAGCTCTAAACTTTTTTCTTCAATTCTTAAGGGATGTCCATGTGCTGCATGCTCTATTGGTGAACAATGCTCCAGATAGTTTATTGTATGCCCTTAATGTATTTATACACAGTAATCTATCTCACCCACACAGGTAGCCTTTATTCTTCTCAGCATACAACTTGTAACTTTCCGTCCTCTCTTCACTATTCAAGCTCCCAATCCCCTTATAATTTAGTTCCCTTTCTCTGAACCTCTTTCCATTTCAAAGATGTCCTTTTTTGATACACAGGATTCAAAATTGCAACTGTAATTCCAAATGAGGCCTTACCAATGCTTTGTAAAGAGGGGAATAACATTTTCCTCCTTTTGAATCCATACCTCTCTTTATACAAGACAATACCTGCTGGCTTGGGCGTGCCCCATGGCACTGCTTGCTCTCTTTAAGTTTGTGTATCACACTAAACTCCAAGATCCTTTCAACAGTGGATTCATTAAACACAGAGCATTTATAGTAGAAGTAAGCCACCAGGATTTTTAGTCCAAATGATCACCATTACATTTAGCACCATTGAATCTCATCTGCCATTAGATACCAAGTGTGACAATCTATCTAGATCCACCCTGCACGATTTGCAACATCCTCTAAGTTTTTAAGTGTAGACAATAGTTTGTGTTGTAGCAAACAGAATCACCGTTGCACAATACCCACTCAAAAGTCATTAAAATAATTAAGAAAGGCCCCAACACGAGAACCCTGTGGCCACCCCACTTGTCACTTTAGTCCATAATGATTAAGCCCATTAAACAACTATCCTGCATCTAGTTCATTACCCAATTTTCGTATCCATGTACAAATGTGACCCCCCAGACCAACAGACCTTAGCTTAATCATTAGTCGCCCAGTGGGATGTCTACAAAACCTTTGCAAATCCACGTACACTACATCTACTGCTATGCCAGAGTCTAATTCTACTCCTTCTTATAAAGCCAATCAAGTTAGTTTGACAAATCTATTCTTCCTAATCCATGCCGGTTCTACCTTGTAAGGTCCAGTCCTTCGAACATATTCTAGAACATGTTCCTTTTAAACGTTCCAGTATCTTCCCCAGCACTGAAGTTAAACTTAACAGCCTGTACTGTATTACCTGGCTATGACGACTACCGTATATTACTGTGTATAAATCGAGATTTTCATTCAAGCTAAAAAATAGCCTGAAATGAGTCTCGGTTTATACTCGAGTCAAGAAGCACTTAACCTGCTCTTGTGGGCCGCACGCTCCGCATCTCTGCTGGCTGACGTCCACTACTCGGCACCGGGGAGTGAGACTGCCACCGAGTAGCTGACGTCATCAGGATGTGTAAGCAAGCGGCCGCGGAGCCATAGAAAGAGGATCCAGAGCAGCCTGCAGGGAAACATGTGAGCAGGTAGGGGGAAAACGCACCATGGACCTTTTCAGAAGGAGGGGGAGAAGTATAGTAATTCCTGCAGTGGCATTTCTTACCACTGCAGATGTTTTGGAACTACACTCCCAGCAACTTAAAGCTGCTTGAGTTGTATTTCCAACAATCTGAAGTGGCAAGGAATGAGACTTTAGTTGCCATTTAAAATGGACATCGGAATTCCCATACAGTAATAGCCAATAAATATGGCTATTTTAAAAAGTGCCCTTTTAAATGGGTTCATATTAAGGGCACTAAATCCTAAAACATACCGAATCAGAAGGAAGAATGATATCTATTGGCTGCCTTTCTGGATCTGTATTGTTTTGAGGCTTTAGTTTTGCCCTTTAAATGGTCAGCACGAAGTCCCTCAGCAGTCCCATCACAGTAATAGTAAATACTGATTTGGCTTTCTGTGATAAGGATTACTGTATGGAATTCTACTGTCCATTTCCATGGCAATTACAGTCCAAAAAGAAAAAACATACAGAATCAAAGGCCAGCTGTGGTCCTATTTTTACCCCTCGGTTATACCGGGTCAACCACTTTTAGTCCTTTTTATGGTAAACGTGGGTGCCTCAGTTATCTCGGGTTCGGTTATCCTCCGAGTATTAACGGTACCACCTTTTTGATATTGGAATAACATCACCAGCCTTTTTCATCCAAAGGCCAGCACCTCTGGACATGAGGGAATCCTGCAATAAAAAGAAACAATGGCCTAGATAAAACTGCTTAGCTCCCTAAGTACCCGAGGATTTATTTTATCCAGTCCAGGAGATTTATTAATATTAACCTATTTAGTTCTTCTGTACCATATCCTCGTTAACCAAGAGCACTTGAATCTTTTTATACCATTATTGCTACTATACTCTAATGATATCTTACTTGGATATCCATAGTGTAATACCAGAGGGAAAAAAATATTCCAAGACATTTGCCTTACGCCATCCTCTTGTAACTAACTTTCCCCATTTCTTATCCCCATTAATTAAATGGTGCCACATTCTCAGTCCCTCATCTCTTACTATTAATATACTTAAAAAAAAATTAGCCTATTGAGCTTTGTTTCAGCTATCCTAACTTCATTATTATTTTAGCTCATGATTGCTTTCTTACACTCCTTGTTTACAGTTTTTTTTTCCATTCCCTCTGACTTAAAGTTTTAAATGCCATTTTATTCCTTTGGTTTTGGTTTATGGGTTGGTTTTTTCTCATAACTCAAGGTTTTAAGTCCCTGGGATTGTTGGTTGTTTTTGCAAAATAGTTGAAGGCCAATGTTGCTTGCCAGTCTGGTGTAGAGAACCAAGTTGTGGGGCATAGAATGTTCGCTTTCAAATATTAACTAATATCTGATTGGTTGGGGCAAAATAGCACAATTTCTTTTCTCCCCTCCTTTGATTCCTTATTTGGTTCCTATTAACAATATATTTTTCTGTGTGTATAATTAGGTGTTTAATTTGAGCGAGTACAATATCTATATATCATTATATCTAAAACAGAACACAGAGATGGTCGAAGATCCCCATTTGTCAGCTTATTTAAAGATTGAAATGCCACCAAAAGGATTCATTTCATTTTTAGATTTCTGAAAGTATGCCAGCACACAGTTAGACAAGGGGGATATTTCTACAAGGAAGAATGATAGTGGCCTGATAGGATGACTCTGATAAGTAAATCACCAGTTATAGTGTATTAGCCAGACCTCAATCCTAGAGAACTTCAATCGCTACACAATCGTTCTTGCTTATTACGTAATTGTAAGATTTCCGCTATGTGATTTGTTTGCCTACAACGGTTGACTATCTTTATATAGTACTTAGTAGTACTTTTCTCCCTAGGAACACTACATAGATGTGTTCAATATAAGTTCTTATTGGTCAAAAATGGGGTGGGCTAATTTTGCCCCACCAATCAATGCTACTTCACATGTTAAAAAGATCTGAAATGGTTGATGCAAATGTAGCAGCAGGCAGCAACCATTTTTAAATGATAATAACTTTATTGTAATTGTTTCTATGGAATTCTAATTCCCATGAGGCTTTGCCAAACCTAAATGTGACACACAATAACATAACATTTAATGGGGTGCTTAGTTTTTCGCAGCCTTTAATAGAGGCAACTAAAATTGCCCATAAGAAAAGTTAGTGGAAATAAGGGGGAGATACGCGCACAGGAATATATAGTAGTGGGATCATATATGGCATAACACCAGATAACGCTAATTTAAAAGATAGGATGTAAATGACAACAGATATGGCAGTAAAGGGCAAAAAATATAACCGTGATATGCGGGATTATAAACATAAACCTCTGTATCAGAAAATCTTTGACCCAAGGCCCAGTACCCCTCGAGGAGGAAACATTTCCCCCTAAACGACAAAGATGACCCACTAGGTCCACATTAAGAAAATATAAACCATGGTATACAGGTTAATTTTTCTACCAGCGGTCGTGACCAAAGGAGGGAATTATAATTATGAATTTGATCAAGAATTACTCATCGGCTGGTTTCTCACCTTCTCTGCTTTTGGTTTTTTTTATCTTCCAGCATACCGAACCTCAGACCCATAAACGGACCAGAACTTTTGGTCGAGCCCACCACAAAACAATATGATGGATTAGGATCTTCAAATAGAGATCGACAAGAGATGTTTCTGAACCATTCTGACTATAAATGACAGGCTACCTATATGAGAAACAGAAAATCGAAGTTCCTTTGATGTTGACCACGAAAATGCAGAGGACCCAATGGAACAAGAACAGAGGGTACAGGTTGGCAAGAGCAACACTCAGAAGAAGACAATTGTATTACATTTTTTTCCAATAGAAATACTGACTGAGCTGAACTAACTGTGCCCTTAAAAAGGATTGTCTTTTTGTCCAACAGAACAGTTTTTAGAGCCTATCCTGGACTAAATAAATTCCTAAGAAAATTGGTCTTGGTAAGGGCCTATATCTAAGCATTACAAAACGTTAATAATGATCGATAACATATATGATGGGATTATGACGGTCTCTTAGCACTACTATGTACAGGCACTATGGGAACAATCTAATGTGGAATAACATATATGATGGGATCATGAAAAGGGACCCTTTAGCACTTATCATAATTTACGGCACTATGGGAACAATCTAATGTGGATAGTACCCCACTAATAGTCCTTATAATTAATCCATTGACCATCAGGCTAATTTAGGATGAGATCATATATTTTTTAATCCTAAAATTCTACAGATCCCTGAGACAGATAGTAGAAAAGGAAACGTAAAGACTGTGGACAACAAAATAAAACTAATAAAAATAGCAAAAAAAATGGTGAAACAATTTACAACAAATATAATCCATGCTAAGTGACTGTCAGACATATGAATCACTAAAAAGCCTTACACCTATCTGTAAAAAACTCTGGAAGATTAGTACATGGGGATCTCTATAGGCACGCCAATACCCATAAATATCTTTAGTACATATAGCAACTATACAGATGAATGGCAACATTACTTCTTGAGGCCTCCATTATATCTTGAAAAACAATATTTCTTCACATTGATGTCGATTCTATATACCAAAATGGGGGGCCTGCCATGAGGGCCAAATTCCGCCCCCACATATCTAATTTATTCATGTGTGGTGGGAGCAGTTTATCCTAGACCCCACCCCATGTTTTGTAGAACAAAATCACAGGGGTCTATAAAAAGATATATAGACGACCTCGTATGGCATGGGTTTGTAACAGGTCCCTAATAACAATCCCCTATAACATACATTTAAATATGAATTGGGGGTTTTGGCAAATCCTCCAGTTTTGGAATAAATATCTCAATAGAAAGGAAGCCCAAAACCGCAAAACCATCTTGAGAGCTAACTCTGATCTGTACATGGAGGTGTTTGGTGAGCACCTGAAAAGTTGGTAATTGAGTTTAAATAGACGGTGTGGCTTCAATCTATGTCGGAAGTGCGACATGTTTTTCCAGTGTGGAACCTCTAGTGAGGGGTTCAAGGGCAAGCAGCACGCCTGAAGTCAACGACAAGGACGGCGAGTCCTTGTATACTTGATCTACAAATCGCTTGTATTACTTTATCTGGATTCTTCTGTTTAACTGGCGACAGCTTGGGGCAATGAGCCCCTTGAGCCTCCAGCTAATTTAATTAAGCAGTATCATAACTTTTTATGCGATCAATAGAGTCCCTAAAAGCCTTCTGGTATACTAATTATTCCAACAATTTTGTTACAACACTTTAGAGGTGTTAACAATATCATTATCTTGATTAATCCGCCTCGAATGGGAATGGGTTCTTTAATCCTCCTGAGAATAGATGAATGCAAACCCGCAGATGCGCTTCCGTGGGACCTTATCTAGGCTAATCATCTGTTTTCTATAAGCCAGAATCAAAATATTCCGCTCCTTTACTATCGTCCCTTCCATACACATTCATTTAAAATAAATCTGTTTAAACATTTCCAACAGACAGGGAATATATGTGAACTTTTCTTGTGTTCCTTTCAAGGTCCAATACATTTAGATGGGAACTCCTGTAATTTTACTATTGGCAGTACTGATATAAAGACAATGTTTGAGATTATTTCTCCTAAGAAAATAAAAAAGTTACAAGGAAAAAGGTTAAAAGTTGGTACCCAGCAGAATAAAGCCAACCGTGGAGTGGTTTGGTTGGGCCTTAAAATTTTTGCCAGTTATTTAACTAATTGGGGCCTTTAATTCATCCATAGATAAGGGCCAGGCTTTTTAAGCGTCGCAATGACATGGTAAAATAAATATACAGCAAATAATTGGATGTGCACTTGGCTTCTATTTTTTTGTAGCAATTTTACCTAGTGCCAGCCGAAGCATTTAGAATATTATATTTTTCTCAACCCACCCTGTTATCTTTGTTGTTATCTCATCCCTGCTAACAGGATAATGTTTGGAATTTTTATCACCAAATTATTTATCGAAGAAATGTTTATCAAATGAATAGATCAGACAAAAATTTAAAAGTATTTAAAAACGATCTAAGTAATTTTAGGGTAACCCACCAAGCATCCGCTTCTCCTGGCCCACTTCACTGCCAGTGTCTTCCAGCAACCACAACCAAAATGGGCTGTCCATTTTTAGAAGCCAAAAAGGGGTGCTAAACCATTTGATTGTGGGCAAACAAAAAAGCTTCCAAATGAAAAATGTCTACAACCCTTATATCAAACCCATAAAAACCTATAAACATATCTAAAGACTAAAAATATCTCCAAATAATTTGTTATCTTTTTTCAACCCTTACAGGGTATCTCCCACCTTTCCATACACCTTTATGCATAGTATAGGAAGGACAATACCCTACCCACCCCCAACCGCTATGTTAAAAGTTATAAAATCAACCCCAAAAAGTACTTAGAGCGCCCGGTTCCAGCAGCGCTCGGTCCGGCCTTCCCCTGCCTGTCGAAAACAAGCAGGGGGCCGGACCGGTCAGCCCAATCACATCTGCTTCGTCTTCTGCCAGCAATTGATTAGTTTCTGCTGTTTGAAATGATTTTTCTCTCACTTTTAACTTTGCGTTGGGGGTGGGAGGTAATGCATGACATTTATATAAAGGATTTATCGCTAGGGTGAAAGAAGTAAGAAGGGGATCAGAAGGGAGAGAGGGGGAGGATCCTGTGCGCATGTCCTCCATCCCTTCCGCTCCCTGATGCACCACAGGAGGAAGAGCTGTTTGGGACAGGAAGACAACACTGGCTCTTCAGTTTCCTGGACTTTTGGACATGGACTACGGGAACCATAAGGGCAGGAATGTAAGGTAAGGATTTTTTTAACTATAATGTGCGGCCAGTAGTGGTTAAATTTTAGTTTGGGGGTGGACATGCTCTTTAAATCTCTATATCTTGAACAAACTTAAAACCCGAGTAACAATCCACCACTGCTACTCTACAGGTCCCAAATGTTTCCGGTTGTACGTACTATAGTGGCCCATGCGTGAACCTACGCTATAGTTTACTTCAAGCCAGAGCAGTCTTACCTGTCAAGGACCCAGTGGGTGGATTGTTCCGTTACTTTTGGTTCTCTTTCTTGGATCATTAACTGAAGTAATGGGAGGTAAGACCAGCTGTTTCCCTGTATGTGGATTAATCCCACGCGGTACACTATTCCCGTCCATTGAGTTAATCATTTAATCAATATATATCTAATTAAATCCAAAGACAATTCTTTGTTAGAGTATTTTACAGTTTAAAATGCAGTTATAGGGAAACCACATAGAATTCATGATATTAAAAAAGTCTTAAGAATCTCCAAATTTGGAACAAACTTTCTTTAATTCCCTAACACGGTATGGAATATTTATGTTGGGGTCCGTATGCATAGACAGTGTATAATGTGTAAATGAATTTAACCCGTTTTAATATTATAGTTGAAGATCTCGTTTCTCCATTAGGTTGGCTCTGTCACTCAGATTTATTAGTCTCCCCCAGTAACAATCTCTTGGGAAGAAATCTATATGTATTTTACAAAAAAAATTCAAGGGGGAAAAAAAAAATTTTGGTGGGGGGGGGGGGGGTGGGGTGCAGTAAAAGGAAATTTGAAATAAAACACGTTTCTGTCAGTTAGAGCAAGTTATTTTATGATTGAACAACCTCCCATACAGGATATTGGCGGTGTTGTTGGATAATGACAGGTTTTTTGCTGCGAGCACTAATAGTAGAAGCGACCAACGCACATCCATTTATAATGCCGGTACTAAATTCCCTGCAGACTAAAGCAATGCAGGAAAAGGTTTAACACAAAGCTTACTGTGTTCTTTTTTTAATTGTAACGGCCAAGGGTAGTAAAATAAGGTGGGCCGAGAGCAGATTGTTTCTAAAGGTATGGAAAATATCGTCTTTAACGTAAATCCCAGCTACTTCATACAGAAAATTCTGTCATAGTTCCATTTTTTATCAACATCATCGAACAACATTTGTCCTCAGGTTTATTAGCTTCTATCTACGAGAATCCGACAATGTACTGTAAAACTAATGAACTGCTAACTGATGAGCTTATTTTTCTATGGTTGGGTTCAAATATAGTCCCTCTCTTGTAGCCCACAAAAAAACAATCATAACCACACGAGGCAGGCAAGCTCTCCAGTGTCTCCCAACTTGCCGGCATGCCCATAGACAAATATAACATGGGGACATTGCCTCCCAAAGGACTAATTTTAATTTCCTTATGAAACAGTGTTCTATAAGTGGTAGCTGGATATGTTGCCGAATAAGAGGAGCTGGCGGTAACGGAGTGATAGGGCAAGCGAGGTAAGGACTTGGAGGGGCGGAATTAGGAGGTGGGCTTTAGGGGTGTTCTAGGGTGGGGAGTGGGGCATTCCCAGGCGCAGGTTACCAGGTCGGTTGTTTAGACCAAATTTCACAGCCCTGATTGCAGACTCCAGATTTTTCCCTTAAGTCAGGACAATCCAAGCCTAAATAGAGACGCCTGGTACCCTCCTAGCTGGAATCTCTGAAACACAATACAAGTACATGGATTATACTTAAGCTGTATTAGTCTTGTTTTTTTATTTGGGGACGGTTTTTATAAGGAGATAGAAAACCAATTTCACAAGAAGTAGAAACAAAAGACGTAACGGTTTGATTCTCCCCAAGCAATTTCAACGTAAAACACACAGAGAAGAATGGAGATGCAATATAACCTTTTGTAACAGTCAAGTTTCACAATGATGCAACAGCCTTTGCCATACGTAAGCACTGTGAGGGCTAATAGTCCCATAGAAACCAAACCTGGGGTTCAACATGCCTCTGTTAATCCGATTAGTGCAGTAATTGTCTAATCCCAGTCCCTTGTTGTAAAACACAAATTTGGTTGGGGCAGTTAAAGTAAACAATGCTGCAGTTACTTTGGCCAAAAATAAAGAATGAACCTAGCAAGGCCCAGCGCATGCGCATACATACAAACGTCGTGTTGGTACTGTCAGAAGACACGGAGGAATGCGAGACCAGGTAAAGTTTCCCCGTTCTTTCATTCTGGCTCCTGCAGTTTTTTTATTGACGAACAGGATGAAGACATACACTAGAATAAGGAGGCGTCCACAACAGAAACCTCACTGCTATACAATGTTTTTAATTAATGGGAGTGGAAGACATATCTCCTTTACCTCCTTTCTTCAATAACTCAAAAGCCAACTCCCCATGGAGATACCCTTTAAAAAGAGAACTAAACCATTTTTCTTTCTGCCATGTCCCTTAACTTTTCTTAAGTGATTCCTAATTAAAGATACAGTATATTTGGGGGTTCAGTATATTTTTGCTTTTTCCCGAGTGGTACAGACCATGCTCAGTGTGGCTCATCCAGGGTGTAAGGTGCTGTCCAGTTAGCTACTACTTTGTATCTCCCTGTGCCAGGAAGGGTGAAAGTTTAACTGTAAGATGTTGTATTGAATGGATTTTACCATGTTTAAACCAGCTAGATCTTAGAAATACGTCACAAAAAGGATAATCCACTGCTTTTTGAACAAATGTGCTTTTAGACCATAGTTTCCTTTAAAACGAGTGTATTACACTTTGTTTGGAAGAACTGAACATACTGTGTGTTTCGTATAGTGTGGATATAATAATCCTTATTTACCAACACCAGTAATTCAACCAACGCAGTCGTCCTTTTTCAGAGATGAATCGTTTATTTAAGAGTTCCAGGCCCGAGATATCAGGTTAATTATATATTTACAGCAAGGTATAGGTGACAAAGGTATATGTGCAATTCCTTCCTCTATTCCCTTCCATTCCTTCTTCTTACAAACCTTCTCCCTCCTTCCAAAAATCCTCTAACTCTAAAAACTCTCTGGCCCCTTGATATACAACACATAGACCCCCCATAACCCACCCGGGAAAGGATTTGATAAACAATGCTAACTACTTAGATTTTGTTTTCTATAAGGTAGTACAAACATCCCCCATTTGAACTGTAGATGATCACCCTCAATAGATTACTGTTTGATATAGCAGATGTATCTATAGTACCGGAGGTTCTTTGAAAATGCAAAGAACCCACCAGAACTGAGATAGTATCCAAAGACTTGTGAGTAGCGCGGAACTGGAAATCTGTGACTTTCCCACTCACTCCTCTATTAACACCCGTCCCATGTATATATACGTTTACATCTAAAAATTAAATTATACTACACTACATGAGTTCCGGCAATTCTCTCAATGTCATAAAGATCTGAGCCACTATTTAGTCCTTTTCCCCACCCTAAAAATGGGATAAATAGGAGAAAAATAATGGGAGAAATGTGAAAGAAATTGATCTGTTGTATATTGATCTGATAGCTGGTACGGCTGGGGTTCCCCCCCCCCAAAAAAAAGCCTTTATAAACGTTCATCAACATTGGACACGATTGTTTACGGGCGTATACCACTTATCACAAATTGGCTGATCCCATCTGTACCATTCAACCCTTTATCGGTAATGTGTGTACCCTTTACTATATTGGCTGTAATTCAACTTTCATACAAGCAAATTTCAATATATACATATCATATAATGGAAACTTTAAGCTGGGTACACACAGTACCGATAAAGGGTGATCTGGTCTGCATTTATCTCTATGTTAATTAATACCATAGCTTGGTAAACACAGTACACTATTTTACAGATCGACAGATCTGTAAGTTATTCTCCATTAGATCTTTAACCCAATATTTAACATATTGGCTAATAGCTTGTGCATGCCACATTGTTTCCAATAAAACCATGCTGGTGATCTGGTAGCTGGGTGATATCAGTATAATGTTGGCCCATAGTGGGTTGATCGTTCAGCCATCCTGATAACTATTTGGCTGATTTCGTTTGGCTCACCACACACAGAGCGACACCCATCTATAATAGAACTAAACCTATATCTACCTAATCGCCTATCTACACCTTAACTTATTAACTGGCTGATTTTTAACACGTTCCCATGTGAACATAGCTATTGTAATAGATGGACCCCATATGCTGTATGATTGGAAAGATCTTTGTATTATATTGATTGTCTTCTAAGTCCAATACGCAATGCTCCCTTCCACTTCCTTTCTGTTCTGTCCTTTACACAACTCTCTATACATCTGTTTTTTTCTCTTCCTTTCATTACCTCTGCCATAATTTCTACCTCCATACAATCTGTAGTGCTGCCCCTGGGCATTCTATTAATTGGGTTGGTGCAAATTATTGGGCTAAACACCGCTGTACTAACGCTCAGGACCACACAGTCCATTAAAAAGATCTGGGAAGATGTTAGAAGAAACTTACTGACCTCAGCACATTATACACATAACTATTATGGTCCAGTCATCATTAACTAATATTTAAAGTCATAGTGCAGTACATTTTTTATAAAGTAGATAATCAATGTGCGAATTCAAGATACAAAACCCCAAACTAACAAGAGCATGGGAACACTCAGGCCTTCTCAACGCGCTTCGTGGCCAATAAGCCACGTCCTCAGGGCATGGAGAGTGTCCCCTCTGTAACCTGTCTTATAAAACCCAATCAATTAACCCTTATGATGTTAAATATATTAAAGCGGGGGGAAGAACACCTATAAAACATATATGTGCACACATTATACAAATTATATCCCTTAAAACATTCAACGCTAAGATACAATGAATAAAGGACAGAATAAGGACTTATATTGTAGGGGGGCAGAGATCATATAGGGTCCAAAATAGAAAAAGCGTAATACAATCCTATATCTAAAACGAAACGCCAATGGCATTTTAAAAGTGCCTGTGCTTTAATGAACCAATAACCAATACAAAAAAACTTTGGACTAAAGAAACAAATAAGAATATAAAATATGTATATAATATAGTGCGTATGTATTAGCGCACCTAGAATCCTATGTGGATGAATGATTAGATTATCACAAAAGCGCTTAGCTCGAATTCCTCTATTCATGCCCATAGGGCTAAGTGGGTTCGGCATGTATATTCAAAACGCTCTTTGCGCAAAAGGGTAGACCTCTCTGTCAACCCTTTCGCACATCACCTTCTTCTGCGCTGTCCTATGATTTAAAAAACCTTTATGTTGTTATAGAACCCCATGTTGTTCATAATGTAGGTTGATATGCAGTATCTAATTCCCATTATGGCGAATTAACCTGTTTCTGCCAATCTCTTTGGGACGATCTATTGTCTTGCTACATATTGACTCCCACAAGTACAGTAAGCTAAATGTACTATCTTTTGTAATTTGCATTATACTATAGCGATTAATTATGAAGTTTTATTTTACTATACGATACGATGTATTTTACGATAACGATACCGATCTTTTGTATAATAGGCCCCATGACTCATAAAAACTTTGGACACTTCAATATATTTACAAATTTACATTGATTGTGTCCACATTGAAAGCAACCCTTATATTTAAGCCAATCGGTTTAGGTTGTGTCCAGTTTCTGTCAGTGAACAACTTCGGTGAGACAAGAGTGCCAACCGATTGTCCCTTCCTATATTATTCTCGGTGTTGGGGGAATACCGTCCTTTCAACAGAGGATCTGAGATAAAATGGCCAATATTTATTAAGGATTCTCCTGATCTTGTTATTTATTATTATGTATTGATGTGGTGACAAAACCTGGACCGTCACTCAAACGACCATTTTTAGTCTAAAATTGTTGCCTTTATTACCTACTAGTGTCTTTCTGTCTTTGCTAACAGCTCTCTCATAGGCACTCCTAATAGCCTCCTGATTGTATCCCTCTCTCCAACAGTTGATCCACAGTTCCATGGATTTAATCTGGAAACTTTATCCCCTGTGAAAACATACTCTCCTCAGTCGTACAAACTGACCAAGGGGATCGCCTTTATACCCGAAATTGGGATGATTGCTGTCAGCACGTAACCTTGTTTTTCTCGTTATGGGCTTAAATACGAAAGAAAGGAAGGTCCGTGGTGACCTGTTTTATCAAAAAGATTCAAAATATATGTCCCAAAAACTCAATTGGTATTTTTATCTTTGTTATGGAAAAAGTAATACCCCAGTCATGTTATTTGCAATAATTGAGGAACTCATCAACTTATAACTTGAGGTTTCCTCCCAAATTAGTATCAAATCATTCATTTATCTATCTGTACGTGCTTTGTATATACCTCTAAATTGGTTATATTCACAAAGATGAATGTTGTTCCCAAAACTCTCCATAAGAGGTTCTGTGTAGAAGGTGAGAATTTTCCATTTCCATTTCCACCCAATAAAGTCTCCCTTTTTTTGTAGTAATAAACATTGTTAAACAAAACATAATTTGTCCTCCAGTAACATTGTAAGAGCTCGTAATAATAAAACCTTTCTGGGGGATCAGGATACATTATAACATCAAGCCAACATTTAACGGACTCTAATCCTATTTTGACTAGGGATTGAAGAGTACAAGATGCAACATCCATGGGTAACCAATGATAGTTCTCTCCCAACAAGATGAGACACGGAAGATAGCATGGGAAATGTACCGTAAATTATGTGGGAATGTGGGTTTTACCATGGTAACAGCATCGGTAACAGCCGATGCCCGAAACTATAGGTCTCGGCCTTTAACCTCGTGTAACGATTTGTGGACTTTGGGCAAAAATATGAAAAAAATCGGGTTACTGGACTTTTTGATCAATCAATACTCATATTCATCAAGTGTAAAAACAAAATACCCCACTAGATAAACCAAAATGCAGAAGCTCTTGCCATTGATCATAAACTTTAAGACAGGTTCCCTAATAATATCTGGTAAGTATCTAATATCCCAAGTTGTCTCCTGCTTCTTCTAAGATATTCGTCGAATCCCAAACAACAACAGACCCCTTTATCAGCCCCTTTGTATCACAATATCGGGGTTGTTTTAGTGTATTAAATGTAGAAGGTATAATTTTTATGTAAATCAAGATCATACTGCGTTAGAAAACAGATCAATGCAATTACCTTACTTTGGATAGGGGTAAAAGGTTGATTTTTCTTCAAACCTGAAGGTACAATGAGTGTAGCAGTATTAATAGTACCATGTTTTTTAATTAAAGATTGTAGAAGTCTAATTACATTGATCCAAGAAACGTAATTCATTCATGACTGTTATCCATAGCACAATTGACCACTTATTGTTAGAACACAATAGGGTCCTCCTGTCTCCTCTAAAGTGGTCTGTAGACTCTAGTGGGTATAATTTTCCATCGATGCTGCATTGAAATGTCTTCTTACAGTTAATTTCCTCACTAAATCTGTTAAGGAGCCGAAAAAGATTTTAAAAAGACATCAAAAAGTTTTACAGTTTCCAGGTATCACAAAATTTAGGCCCAAATTCAAGGCTGTAATTTCCGTGGTTTAGATCGGTGTGTGAAATATTAATAACATTTCACTATTATTTGCCTTTAAAATTGGGGCATGATCTAACAGAGTACATGCATGTTGATAGGGGTTAATATCTCCTCCGTTGTCCCTGTCTCATTTCGTTGACCATTGGCCTGAATCCTGTTTTTTTTCCCCTCCCCGACCTTTTTTCTTTCTCTTTTAAGGAAGGGAGGAGGGCGTCCCCCCACGGTATCTTGGTCCCTATACCGTAGCTTGTCCCCGATACCTCGTCCTCGGTGGACTTGTATCTTGACACGGGGGACTGTGTCCACAATCCGTGGTTTCCAACATCCTCTGTTCCTGTCTAAAAAAGAGAGAAGAGAAGGTGCACTCGAAGTAGGTGGAAGGTTAGAGGTATATCCTCTTTGGAATTTTGAATCACTAGTTGCAAAATGGACTCTCTTATCATGTGATCTCGATCTTCCTTGATTCATCCCCTCTCTGTTGAAAAGACCGACTTCACTCCGGGGGGGGGGGGGGGGGGGCCAAAAAGAAACGGTGGGAAGGCAGAGGCAACAGGGAGCTCTGGAGAAATGGCGGGGCGCAGGGGAATGGGAAGAGCATAGATCTCTCTCTCTCTCTCTCTCTCTCTATCTATCTCTCTATCTATCATCTCTCTATTATCTCTCTATCTATTTATCTAGCTCTCTATCTATCATCTATCTATTATCTCTCTATTTCTCTATCTATCTATCTCTCTATCTATTATCTCTCTATCTATCTATCTCTCTATTATCTCTTTATCTATCTATCTATCCATCCATTATCTATCTATCTCTCTATTATCTCTCTATCTCTATATCCATTATCTATCTATCTATCTCTCTATTATCTCTCTATCTATCTCTCTATCTATCTATCGATCTCTCTATCTCTCTATCTCTCTATCTATCTATCTATCTCTCTATCCATTATCTATCTATCTATCTCTCTATCTATCTATCTCTCTATCCATCATCTATCTATCTCTCTATCTATCTATCTATCCATTATCTATCTATCTATCTATCTATCTCTCTATCTATCTCTCTATCTGTCTATCTATCTATCTATCTTGATATATCGAAAAATGAAGACCAAAAACATTTTTTTTCCCCGAAATTTTTTAATATATATATATATATATATATATATATATAAGCCAAAAAAAGTAAGAGGTTCCGAGCACACTTTCTCACACTAAAAGTTTTATTAACGTTTCGGTGCTTCACAGAGCACCTTCATCAGATTTTTTTTTTAAACTATTAACACAAAAATAAAAAAACAAAAAAAAAATGGGGTTACTGGGGTGCCCTCCTCTCCAGTCTGGTCAGGCGGCGGTCCAGGCAGCGGTCCATGCGCCGCACCATGTGGCGCATCTCCCACCGCATGCTCTGTAGTTCTGTGGAGGAAGATATTGAGAGAATTGTGTTGAAGATGTTTGAGCACATTTCCTAAAGCACCATGCGGTAGATGCAAATTTGCACCTGATAACTACTTACACATACATGGTACTGCAATGCTATAATGTTGCGGTATGTCATTAAAAGGAAAGCTCAGTATAAGATATCATTATTTCTAAAATTCTTAGTTTATATTATGCATACCTAGTTATGGTAACAGTGATTTCTACTGATTGGCTGTTGGATGGGTTACACATGCTCAGATCTCTACTGAGCAACTGAATCAACCCAGGGACTGGGTCAAGGGCAAGACCATAACGGTCTCTATTAGGGGTCCTGCAAACAGGAAGTCATTATTTCCGTTGCATTTATTTATACACAGACACAATGCTGATTGAATGGGCAGATTAAGGTCATTGGGATGGATAAATACTGCTCTTTTTTCCTTAAAAGTATATATATTATCACTGAACTTCCACTTAAAGCGATATTATTGCATCATTGGGGATCACTGATAAACAGCAGTAGGTAATGCTGGCATAAAACATTACGTTTATTGCTAAATTGTATCAGAACATTCTTGGTTTTGTATCACTAGGACTGTGCTACATACAAATTTTTTTGGAAGTGGTGCAGCCCCCATAAAAGCATTGTCAAACCCACAGTACCCAATGTTGCATCATGTAGCATGGATTTTACACTGGGAAAATACAGATATTAATAGTCTTGTATGTAACATTTCATTAACGTTGCATATGATTTACTTACGATTCTCAAGCATGGCCGCCAGAGTGACTGGAGAGGCAGGAGGTGCTGGAGGGGCTGGAGAGGGTGGAGAGACTGGAGGGGCTGGAGAGGGTGGAGGGGCTGGAGAGGGTGGAGGGCCTGTAGAGGCTGGTCCTGCTTCTAGAAAAAAAAATGTTTTATTTCAACAATCACCGTCCAATCCATTAGTAATATATTACATGTATAAGAACATTTCCTAAAAGGCTATGTAGTGAACATTTCTTGGATAATTTTGGACGGTTGGACCGAATTTCGTGACTTAAGCTCAAAAACTGAGGGACAAGACAAACAATGGGGAGTCGGGGACAATAAATGGGAATGAGAAATGAGAAGCTCTGTCTCTCAAGCCAAATTAATAGATTTGTTGCATTTTTTTTTACGAAAATTTTTATCAGTGAAATAATAAAATTCACTTAATTATCACTGATAATTTCACTAATTATTTGCTGACAATCAAGGTCAATAAAAAGATAAAAAAACTGCTTAGGGTGCACTTACGTGTCTGGCTGGTGCGAGGTTCCTCCTCTTGGGGCGGTGGTCTGCCCGGTGGGGGCGATGGAGAGCCCGGAGGGGGCAAGGGACTGCCCGGAGGGGGCAATGGGCTGCCCGTAGCCTGAGGGCTAGTTGGTGGTAGTGCTAAAAAAAAAGGAAATTTATTTTAACTCTCACTGTAATTAAATGTTCGAATACATTTACTAAAACAATTCTTGGAGAAGTTGTCAAAAATTATGCAAACATTTGGATAAAGGCTTGGACACATCAACGTGTTAAAAAGCACACAATAGTGTGGCACAATTAATGTGATCCTCAATTTTTGCACAATTATGCTATCGTTCTGCACTCGCACGGCAATACACATGAGCGCACCGGAAACATGCGCTTGTATGCTTGTTTCTGGAGCGCTCGTGTGCGCTGTAATATGGCCTTGGACAAATGAGAAATTTAGAAAAAAAAAATTTTCTCAATAGGCTGCACTTACATTCTTCCTCTGGCGGGGACGGATGGTCTGGTTGGTCTGAGGTCTCTCTGGACTCAGTGGACTGTGGCATTGACTGTGCTGTGTGTGAGCTGAGCCTGTCAGTGTCGCTGCTCAGGTTCAGCCGTTCAGGCAGCTCCTCCTCCTTCCAAATCTTACCTCCACCTCCCCAGCGTCCTGAATGGAGGAGAAAAGAGGAGGTGCCAGCCAGGTCTTCCAGTTCCACTAAAAGTAAGTTGAGCATCGCGCCGGACGGCCTTATAGATTGACGTCACGGCGCGGCGGCGGGCGTGCGTAACGACATTGTGAGTGACGTGTGACGTCACTCATTCACCAATGGATGCCGATGCCATACAGGTAGTTGTCGCCCGAGCCGAACGGCCCGACTCTTAAGTTACGTTACGCGTGTCGCGTAAAAAAGTTTTACATAGCAGGCCCCACATGTGGTCTCCCTCTCCGGGCCCCATAAGCCTCTTGGGCCCGGTACAGAAGTATCACCTGTACCCCCCTGATGGCGGCCCTGCAGGATTGTGTTAGAAGAGCAGGCAGGCTGGAAGGCTGCTTTGACAGTAGCACTTGGCTCTTGTGTGACCCTAGCTAGTAATCCCTCAGCAGGACATCCGGCTAACTCTAAGCTATATGTCTGCATTGGGGAGTCCAATGTAGGCTTGCGACTTTTCCCTTTAAGATCAGAACACACCAAATCAACATAGGGAAAAGACAGCCACTGGCTTTCTGTATTTACATTAGAAGCAAGATGGAGGCTGCATAGATTTATCTGAAGCAAAACAGCATGCATTTAATAAATTGATACTTAGCTTGTTACCATGTAGATTTTGTGGGTGTTCGGATCTTAAAGGGTAAGAAGGCAAGCCTAGTCCAACGTTTCGCACTCAAGGTATTTGAAAACTTCCAGGCTTTCACTATTGGAGTGTACTAATAAGGTTGTTGTAGTTTTCAAATATCTAGAGAGTGGCAGGTTGGAAACCCCCTGGTCTCAGGGTTGCCAGATCAGTGAAACATATAATGACAACAATTACAAACACATATCCTGGCTGAGTTAGCATTAATGTTTTATTGCAATCACTTTACTAGCCCTGCTAATTATATTTATTATGTATGTCAATATCAAATAATCTGCAACCCTTACATAGTGGAACCTTTAGGGGGCCCATGGGTGATGTAGGGTGTCCGGGAAGGAGCCAAAAAGGATAGAAGTCCACACAGGGAGGGCAGTGAGTAATAAGGTACCCCAGTGCCAGACAGAGATAATCTGTGCTAATTGCTCCTGCTGCTATTGTTACATGGTTTCAGAGCAGGAAGCAGAAAGTGCAGAGGATCTGTTGGTGCTGCCTCCATAACACACATAAAAATGAAAATATCTTCAAAACTATGTAAATAAAATAAGAGGTTATTGCAAAAATATTCAAGAAAGCATTTCCTGTTAATTTACCTAAACTCGTTTTTGGACCACAGTTACCCTGTGCAAATACATATGCTTTTAAGAAAAAAAGCAGTCTTTTCCCTCCTAATGACCTTAACCCTTCCCATTCAGCTTTTTGTCTGTGTATAAATATATGGTTCCAAAATACTGACTTCCTGTTTGCAGGACCCCTAATAGAGACTGTTATGGTCTTGCTCTTGACCTAGCGACTGGGTTGGTTCATTTGCCCAGTCGGGATTTGAGCATGTTTGACCCATCCAACAGCCAATCAGTAGAAATTACTGTTAGGAACATTCCACTGTATCCCCCCCTGCTGGCTAAGGTTTCCCGGCAGGGTGGAGAGGAGATGCATGGCTAGTGGTGTGACGTCAACGCAGTGGGCGGGGTTAAGCATTTGGGTGTTTGAAAGGGGCGAGGATAGGGGTGTTCTTGGGGGACATGGCGAGCGCATTCCGGGGATGGCAGCCAGAAGGGGGCATGATGTGGAGAAGATTAGAGTCTCCTCTCCGTCGCGGGAGTCTGGGATGGTCTTGCGGGAACTTGCCTAAATACTTTTTGTCATACAACATGGCATTCCACCTTTTTTTGCTTAAGGAAAGCTGCAACTTTGTAAATATGACCATATTTGGTTCATAGCTGTTGTTACAACATTCTTTTTGGTTTACAGTATTTCTCTAAGCCATATGTTAACTTTTTGTTTGTATGGCTCTTCAAAATTAGATTAAAAAAGCACTAAACCACAAAAATGAACATACCTTTCAAGGCGTGTCTCCTTTCCCTCTCCTTCTCTGACATACGGCACATGCATGCCTAAGTCTGAGATAGGGGTCTGCTACTGTGTTTGAAGAGTAAAGCAAGGAAGGGCAATAGAGAATAAATAAAGACATATTTCCATCTAGTCCTTTATAGCCTACTTACCCCCCTACTAACCCCACCTAACAGGTGATTAAGAGAAAGGATGCTTCTATAATATTAACAGCCCTAACTTGTCCATTCTTCCTGCATAATCAAGCCCCTCGATTCTCTTATTTTGCTGTGTCTGCATAAATGGGAGAACCCCAATTTTCATTATAAACCCTTATTTTATGTTGATTGTTGAAAAATACTGGCAGTGAGGTGGCCAGGGAGGAGTTATATGTTATGTTGGACCAATATTTATGAACTGAAAGGGCACCCCCAAAACTATAATTTCCACCACTACTGGCCCCACTCTAGTGAATAAAAATCCTTACCTTACATCCCATCTCCAAATGGTTCTTCAGTAGTCCCCCCCCAAAGTCCCAAAAACTGCCCACCAGGAATACTGCAGAGCAGAGTGCATATAGGACTATGCCTCCTGTCTCCCCTCCTGGTGAAGTTTGGCATGCGCACTGCAGCTAACTACCCCCTCCCTCTCCCTCTCATTTTGCAATCCCTCCCCCTAGATACAAATCCCTTTGCCACATAATAGCTCTCCTTCCCCCAGCCCCAATTGCTATAAAAGATTTATCAGAAAGTCCCCCAAACTTTACTTACCTTCCCTCTCTCCCCCGGCGTTCTGTGCAGCCAGCAGCCGCATTCATGATTGGCTGCCTCTCAGCCAATCAGGGATGCGGCTGCCGGTCCGACCCCCTGCTTGCAGTTTCATGCAAGCGGAGGGCCGGGACTGTGCGGCGGAGGATAGAGGGATGGTAAGTAAAGTTCGGGGGACTTCTAACAAATCTTTTATAGCGGTTGGGGCTGGGGGAAGGAGAGCTATTATGTGGCAAAAGTTCTTGAAAGGGGTGGACATGCCCTTTAACCTGTATTTTAGGACATGGGCAAAAATTATAACAAAATTTATTTCTATGATTCAGTCATTAAAGGATAACTATTGTGTATAAAGTTTTTTGTAAAAGTACATGGGATAGGCATATTGGCCTGGTAATTCTTACATCCTAGTATTGCTTTTGTGAGGAGCACCAGCCCAAAGAAAATTGATTCTGCCAGTCTTCCTCTTGCCTTCCACACTATCTTTAATAAAGGAATAGTCCAGGACTAACCAAATTAAAACTGTTAGTGCTGTATGCTTGTGAAGGTTCTCATTCATCCAGGTCATGGTATATCTGTTGTATTCAATTAGATCAACTGTACTTGAACTAAACTTCAAGTCCAGTTGATCTAATTGAATACAACAGATATGTTAGTGCTGTAGCTCCCTAACAAAACAATATTGTGAGGTAGGAATAATCAATCCTACCTCCCTCCCCCAGGTACTTTCCATTTTTAAGTATAGTTATCCTTTAAGTATGAACGTGGTCACCAACTTCCAATACCAGCTGTATTATGTGATCATGATAAAGGACAATTATACTCCCCTATCCCATGCTCCACACCTTTATATTACCCAGGGTAAGGACCTAAATTACAAAGTGCTCACCCTTAGATACTTTACTGATCAGCTGTATCAGTAAAGTATCAGCTGTTGGGACGTATTTAAAAACGGCCGTTAACACCGCCTAAAAGTTATTGCTGCGGTGAAAATGTTTTTGCCATATTTATAAAGGCGAAGCACATCGCAACGAAAAGCATTACCACAGCAATGTGCGACGGTAGTTTGAACTCCTTTTGCGGTGATAATGTACAGTGCAGTATTGCGGTGAAGAGAGCTCAAACCCAACTTACGGAACAGGGGGCTGGGATGGGCTGCCGGGAAAGGATTGCACCATGGGTGGTCACATCCTCTGTCACAGGGGGCAGTTAGAGTGTACGCCCACCCAGCCCTTGCCGCCCATGGCGGCAACCACCCACCGCATGAGCCCTTCCCAGAAGCCCCTCCCAGCCCCCTGCCCCTTAAGTTCATCGGGAGCAGAAGGGGTCGCTGGGGGGTGGAGGGACCCTCCAGCAGGGGCACTGATAAGTGCCTTTTGGGGCTTAGGGGGGTCCTGCAGCTCAAACCGGAACCCCCCTCCCCAGCCCTATCAGGGCCCTTGCGGCTCTGAGAAGGGCCCTTTAGGGCTTAGGGGTTCCCCGGCCCGTACCGGGACCCCCATCCCCGGCCCTTGTAGCACAGATAAATGCCTTTGTTGTGGGTCCCGCAGCTCAAACCGGGACCCCCTCATCTCTTAAAACTCCGCTGAGGCCACCAACCCCGAGAAGTACACTCAATGAGGCCGATGTCACCGAAGTCTTGATCATACATCTTCTTTCTTCATAGCTTGTGACACCCGCACCACTGAAGTTGCCGGTGCCAGGCGGGCTCACTGCGGCCGCCAGTGAAAAGTGTCCGCGATCTTTGCAGAATATGTCATCCTATAGGCTAAATAGTGGACTGCAGAGACAAGCAGGAAGTTGACTGGAGCAAAACTTTAAGTAAGCATTCCTTATTGGAATTTACATGCTACTGGTCAATAATAAACTAGCATATTAGACCCAAGATCCAAACTGCAGTTACTGCATTTT
Source organism: Hymenochirus boettgeri (assembly GCA_019447015.1). Taxonomy (NCBI): domain Eukaryota; kingdom Metazoa; phylum Chordata; class Amphibia; order Anura; family Pipidae; genus Hymenochirus; species Hymenochirus boettgeri. The sequence goes on from CM033477.1 coordinate 65,740,350, forward strand.
AATAACTACAAAACTAGGAATCACTGCGTCACTGCCCCCTAACAAATTAAGTCACAGATGAGTTCCGTAACCATATACAAGGCACAGAACTCTGAGCTGACATGTAATATCCTACTAATTTATAGTAGGGGGTATATTATTCATTATAACCTACCCTTGTTTACACATATTCTTTAAGTGCAGCAGTTCCTTAAAAAGAGAAACCCACAAACAGCCTTCTCCCCATCCCGTTCCTTAATGAAGCCAAAAAAATGGCCTTTCTTCCCCCCCCTGTTCTTTAATGCAGCATGGATACAGACTTTCTGCTCCTTAACATACTTTTTAATCTCCTCCCTTACGTGACAGCGGATACAGCCTCTCTCCTGCTTATCACCCAGTCCCGCGTGTGGAAGGAGAGACGCAATGCAGAAACAAGGAAGGTGCAGAAAAGCCCCACGGAATATGCTGGCGCTATATAAATCAATAATAATAATATGCAATAGCAGTCATGTCGGGAACTGGAGAGGAACATTGGTTCATTGGGGGTGACTTCCGTGTTATAATTGGTGAGCTACTATGTAGAAGCGTGCAGATTATAAGGATATTATCGTATTGTTTGGCCCATAAGGGGCCATAGCATGGATAGATTACAATATGTATCTATAATAGGGCCCTCCTTCCTCATTCATCTATAAAGGTTGCCTGTGATGGCTCTATCTAATTCCTCTCTTATTACAAACATATCTCTGGTACTGTTGTAAATGGAGCAGGGCATGGGACACCCAAATCCCACCAATTTAAAACTATAAGAACTAGGGTAGCATGGAGAACGAATGAAACAAATTAATAAAATATGCACTTCCAAAGCATATATACCAGAAGGCAGTTTAAGGAGGAATTTTTTTATTCATTTACTTTAAATTCCCAGCAGCTGCTTTGGAGTTTGGGCACCTCAGCTTACTAAAAAAGTCACTGTTTGCTTTTTTGCTACATCTATTACAGGCAAGGTTCTGCAAACCAATGTTGCTTACTTCAGACAAAAACACTGTAAGTGAGTTGTAAATGGCAGGTTGGAGATTTTAAACTCATTAACCAATCATTGCCCAGTGTCTAGTTACAGAGTTTAAAAAGTAAGGTAGGTACAGGGGAAGAGGGGTGAGCGATTAAATTCCATGGGGGAGTAGATTTGTAATCTTTTAGCTGAAATCTTGGCTTCTAGCTGTTGATGGATATGATTTCCCAACATCCTCTGACAGCTAGAGTATGTCATTGGATACAGTAAAGTAGACCAATATACGAGGTGCAGTTTTTCCCCAGACCATTTAGTTAACGAAAAACAATACTTTGGTAACAAAACTATATTTAGTTGTACAAAAGGAATTCTGTGGGAACCATATAGTCAACAAAAAAATACACTTAGCAGATCTAAAGAAATGATGTGGTAGGAAAACATATATTTAGTCTATGAAACCAAAATTTTGGTGACAAAACTATATTTAATAAACCAAAATAAATTCTGTAATAACAAAACATATATTTAGTCAACAAAAAACAAGATTTTGGTTAGACATGTCTTATAACAGAAGGCATCTTGTAGTCTCATGCTATATGAATAGCATTGCCCCCAAAACCTAAGAAACAAGAAGTCATTTCTTACTCCCATGTTCCCCAGAGTAAGGGGCGGAGATATGCAAAATACTCCTTTATGTCGCTTAGCTTATGCATGTGTCCAGAACAGTGGGCAAATAGCATGCAATATAGCTTAATTTATAGAGCCAATCATCTGAACTGCAGACACGCAGTGTTTCGATCTTGATAGATCTCGTCAGTGCAAGATACAGATTCGTGGCTCTATGGTGTAGGACTTGGGCATACAGTAGAAAAGGCAGCTAGAAATCTTAGGGAAAGCATGAGACTACAAGATGCCTTCTGTTGTAAGAAGGTGTTCCTTCATTTTTATGCTGAGTGAAGTGCTTTTTACTCCTTTTGGCCCCTCTCTCCCTAATCTATATATAAAAAATGTGTACATGTAATGACTCTTTCCCATAATATATTTCTCTTTAAACTCTTTAATAAGTAATATCTGGTATATAATACACTTCCCCTTTAATAATGGCAATTCCCCTTTAACCTCAATAATAATAAAATGCTTGTAAATGGCAAAGTAGACAATTCTAAACACATTTTCCCATTAATTTCTACAATAAAGAGAGTAGTATTGCACATGACACTTGCCCTTTAATCTCTGCAGGAAAAAAGGCTTGTAAATTGCACACTTTAATCAATATCTGCAGTAAGAAAATATGGTTAAATTGTTTTTGGCCAAAAAAAAATAAAATCTGGTACATAAATGGAACACATTTAGCACAGTCTCCTTACTTGCAGACATCCCACCCTGACAAAAGTGGCTTACGGGCAGGGTGGGGAAGGTGGCGTGGTGGGAAAAAGTGTGGCACAAGCAATGTCATACGGGGGTGGGGCGAAGGCAGGGATAGGGCATGCAGGGCGGGCATGGAGGGGGGCATTGCGGACATAAAAGCGGAATTCTGGGGGCAGAGAACACAAGTGCTTTCTGTCGTGGGAGTTTGGGGTGGTCACGTGGGAGTGTGGGAGGCCAACCCAGAATCTGCCGTAGAGTTTTTCTGATCTAAATTTCCCCTTAAAGAAACCAGCTAAATAAGAAACCAACTACATCCTCATCTATCTAAAGAAATACTGCATATGCTAAAATAAATTATCAGGGTGATGTTAAATCACCTATTTACTGGCAAAATTGGCGTAAAACCCATGCTACCTAATGTATTATCGGGTTTGCATTGGCTGTGTGTCTTTTCCCCTCTGTCTATACTTTTCTCTACTGATTAAGGTAAAATGAAGCAAATCAATAGGTTCATTTGAAGGTTACTAATAAAATTATAATTTTACTAGTTTACTGAAATTTTGACCGAATGTACAAAATGCACAAAATTTACAGATTTGGTGGACAGAATTTATTTGGTGAACAGAATTGTTCTACAGAAATAATTTGGGGAACAGAACAAACAGATATGTTCTATGGAAATTATTCAGTGAACATTATAAGAATGTAAGAATATATTTTTTTGTTTTACAAATATAGGGGCCGATGCAGAACCAGAAGTGACATTACATCCCTTTGTGAGATTTAATGCATTGCGGGACTGCATTGCCAGGTAAGAAGCACCGCTCTGCACCGCTGTTTTACAGGGGTTAATTTCTGTGCTACAAGGTAGCACAAAACACAACACTGGGTATATTGCATAGGCTGCACTGTGTATCCAAGAATCCAATGCAAACCCGTAATACATCAGGTAGCAATGGGTTTATGCTAGTTTTGCCTGTAAACAGGTAACTTAGTATTGCCAGGGCCGCCATCAAAATTTTCAGGGCCCCATACTAGGTAAATTACTGGGCCCCCGCTGCCCCCCCCCCCCCCCCCCCTTTACAGCCTGAGCCCCTGCCCCAAGCAAAGTTAGTTGGCAAAAGCAAAATCAATAAATCATCAATATATCTACATACAATTTGTGGATGCCAGGCAGGGCTGTGTGCTGTACAGGTGCGGTCTCACCGATCTGACTCTGATGTGACACACAAGTTGTGAGACTGTGACATGTTGTGCCAGTTGTGGAGTCTGTGGTGTCATGGTCTGGTTGGTCTGAGGTCTCTCTGGACTCAGTGGACTGTGGCATTGACTGTGCTGTGTGTGAGCTGAGCCTGTCAGTGTCGCTGCTCAGGTTCAGCCGTTCAGGCAGGCCTCCTCCTTCCAAATCTTACCTCCACCTCCCCAGCGTCCTGAATGGAGGAGAAAAGAGGAGGTGCCAGCCAGGTCTTCCAGTTCCACTAAAAGTAAGTTGAGCATCGCGCCGGATGGCCTTATAGATTGACGTCACGGTGCGGCGGCGGGCGTGCGTAACGACATTGTGAGTGACGTGTGACGTCACGTCATTCATTCACCAATGGATGCCGATGCCATACAGGTAGTTGTCGCCCGAGCCGAACGGCCCGACTCTTAAGTTACGTACGCGTGTCGCGTAAAAAAGTTTTACATAGCAGGCCCCACATGTGGTCTCCCTCTCCGGGCCCCATAAGCCTCTCGGGCCCGGTACAGAAGTATCACCTGTACCCCCTGATGGCGGCCCTGAGTATTGCCCTGATAATTTATTTTGGGAAATGCAGTCTTTCTTTAGTTAGATAGGTAGTCTGTAGTGGTTCTCTTAGCTTGTTTCCAAGGGAAAATTTAGATCAGAGCAACTCTAAAGTCAAGTATTCCACCAATCCCGGCAGTCGCAGGAGTCACACCCACATCTGCAGGAAGATGTAGAGGGAGCCTGTAGCAGGGGCCAGTAAACTGGAGGGTGGAGATGGGGCAGATAAGGCGGTAAAGAAAGATATATTTGTAAGGGTCACCAGGGGAAGTAGGGGACAGAAGGATAGGGGCGCTTCTTCCCAGTTGGTCGATCCCAACAGATTTGCCATTTTAGGTGAAGATGTGGAGGACGATGGCTTGGAAGCAGCATGTATGGAGCGGGCCTTTCCCTTGAGCACCCAGGGGACGGCCATCTCCAATACAAGGGAGGGAGAACTGGGGGCTAGGAAGGATAGGCAGGTGGTAGTGGTAGGGGACTCCATTATTAGAAGGGTAGATAGGGTAATCTGTCGCAAAGATTTGAGTCAGGAAGGAATTTTTTCCCCCCTTCATAAATTTGGTGGGTTTTTTTTTGCCTTCCTCTGGATCAACAGTTAGGCAGGAAATGAGGATATTGCTAGTTGGGTTGGACTGGATGGACGTATGTCTTTATTCAACCTCAAATACTATACTATACTATACTACCCTGCATGCCGAACAGTGTGTTGTCTGCCTGGTGCTAGGGTTCGACATGTGGTGGATCGTGTAGACAGATTATTGGGTGGGGCTGGGAGTGACCCGGCGTTCTTGGTTCACATTGGTGCCAATGACAAAGTTAGAGGTAGAGGTGAGGTCCTTAAAAATGATTTCCGAGAATAAGGGGCCAAGTTAAAAGCAAGGACCTCCAGGGTAGTGATTTCAGAAATACTACTGCAGCCACGTGCTACGCTAGGGAGACAACGGGAGCTCAGGAGTATAAATGCGTGGCTAAGAGGGTGGTGTAAGGAGATGGGGTTTGGGTTTTTAGAGAACTGGGCTGATTTTTCTGTTGGCTACAGGCTCTTTAGTAGAGACGGATTGCACTCAATGGTGATGGTGCAGATGTTTTGGGGGAGAAGATGGCTAGGGGGTTGGAGGAGATTTTAAACTAGGTACAGGGGGGAGGGAACGTTGAACTACACAGGGGTAGATAGAGAAGTTAGGGATCAGGGGGCTATTAACACAATGGAGGGAGGAGAAGGGGGAGGGGGGAGCATAGAGGATAAGGAGGCATGTACGACCATGTATGGAAGTAAATCAATTGATAATCTAAAATGTATGTTTACAAATGCAAGAAGTCTGGCTGGAAAAACTGGCGAACTTGAAATAATAGCTTTAAAGGAAAGGTATGATGTAATTGGTATAGCAGAATCATGGCTTAATGATTCACACGACTGGACAGTAAATATTGAAGGATACTCCTTATTTAGACATGACAGAGTTAATAAGAAAGGAGGAGGAGTATGTATGTATGTTAAACAGGAATTAAAGCCAAATTTAAAAGATGGAATAGATGGGGGAGTAAACAATACGGCAGAAACATTATGGGTAGAACTGTGTACAGGAAGGAAGAAGGTAGGTAAATTAATTGTTGGAGTATGTTATAAGCCACCAAATGCCGGGGAGGAGGTGGAAATGAATCTCCATATGCAGTTGGCGAAGGCTGCTGGTATGGGGCATGTTCTGGTCATGGGGGATTTTAATTACCCTGACATAGATTGGAGTAAGGGAACTGCCAGCACCTCAAAAGGTATAAAGTTCTTAAATTTCCTATATGAGCATTTTCTTTCACAGATGGTAGAAGTTCCTACTAGACAGAATGCGTTGTTGGATCTGGTGATATCTAATAACCCTGAGCTCATTTTGGAGATGAGGGTAATGGGAAGCTTAGGGAATAGTGACCATCATATAGTGTCATTAAGTGCACTGGCTTCACAAAAACTTTTAACTTTTGGAAAGCAAATTTTATGCTGTTAAAGGAATCGCTCCTGCTCATAGACTGGGGGGAACTGTTTCTAGGTAAAGATACTGAGCAGATGTGGACCACTTTTAAAGGGATATTAAACTATTACATTTCTAAATCGGTACCTTTAGGTAACAAGTGTAAAAAAATTAGATCCAGTCTTGCATGGCTTAATGCTCAGGTAAAAAGGGAGAAAGGGAGATGGAAAAAAAGAAAAAGGCTTTTAAAATTTTGAAAACAGAAGGCACAGAACAGGCTTACAGGGAGTACAAAAGCTGTAATAAAGAGTGCAAGAAAGTAATTAAACTAGCTAAAATAGAAAATGAAATACGGATTGCCGAACAAAGCAAGTCCAACCCCAAAATGTTTTTTAAGTATATAAATGGTAAAAAGATGAGGACTGAGAATGTGGGACCATTAAATAATGGAGCTGAGGTGGTAGTAGAGGATGCCGAAAAGGCTAATCTGCGAAACCGTTTTTTTACATCGGTTTTTACTGTTGAGTATCCTTGTCCTTACAGTAGGGATTGTAATAATATGCAGGGAAGAAATGAGGAGTTTTCACATTGGATAACAGAGGATATGGTACGGAAACAATTAGACAAGGTTAATATCAATAAAGCGCCAGGACCAGATGGATTGCATCCTCGGATTTTAAAGGAGCTTAGTTCAGTTCTATCTAGACCACTGTTTCTCATCTTTTCAGATTCGCTTTTGTCTGGGGATGTGCCGCTGGATTGGAAAAAAGCCAATGTAATACCAATATTCAAAAAAGGTAGTCGTTCACAGCCTGGAAACTATAGACCTGTAAGCCTAACATCAGTGGTAGGGAAGGTGATGGAAACCTTGTTAAGGGATCATATCCTTGACTTTGTTTCCAGGGATCATCTTATTAGTAGTAGTCAGCATGGATTTATGAGAAATAGATCATGCCAGACAAATTTAATTGGTTTTTATGAAGAAGTGAGTAGTAAGCTAGATTCAGGCACAGCAGTGGATGTGGTATATTTGGATTTTGCAAAAGCTTTTGATACTGTGCCACATAGGTGACTAATGTATAAACTGAGGACTGTTGGCCTTGGAGAAAACATTTGTTCATGGATAGAGAACTGGTTATTGGACCGCAAACAGAGTGTGGTGGTTAATGGAGCTACATCTATGTGGGCTAAAGTTCTAAGCGGAGAGCCTCAGGGTTCTGTACTGGGGCCGCTTCTGTTTAATCTGTTTATAAATGACTTAGAAGAGGGCATTGAGAGCAAGGTCTCAGTATTTGCTGATGACACTAAACTATGCAGAGCTTTAGAAACTTCCAATGATGTGCAAGTGCTGCAAGCAGACCTAGATAGATTATCAAAATGGGCAGCAGAATAGCAGATGTTGATAAATGTAAGGTGATGCATTTGGGATTTAATAATCCCTGTGCCACCTACACCATAAATAACTCTGTGTTAAGTGCATCTGTAATGGAAAAAGATTTGGGGGTTCTGGTAGATAACAGACTTAGCTGTAGCAAACAATGCCAGGTAGCAACAGCTAGAGCTAGCAAGATATTGTCTTGTATAAAAGGGGGAATAGATTCAAGAGAGAAAAATATTATTCTCCCTCTTTACAAGGCACTGGTAAGGCCTCAATTGGAATATGCGGTGCAGTTTTGGAATCCCATATACAAAAGGGACATCTTGGAAATTGAGGCAGTTCAGAGAAGGGCAACTAAATTAATAAGGGGAATGGAGGGGCTCGAATATGCAGGCAGATTAGACAAGTTAGGGCTGTTTACATTGGAGAAGCGGCGGTTGCGTGGGGACATGATAACCTTATATAAATATATTAATGGCCCATACAGTGAACTCTCTGGTGCATTGTTCACTAATAGGTCATATCAGAGGACACGTGGACATCCTTTAAGGTTGGAAGAAAAGAAGTTTCATCTTCAGGTTAGGAAAGGTTTCTTTACAGTGAGAACGGTGAAATTATGGAACTAAAAAATATTGAGAATTACTGGTATTAATGCATATAGATCTGGTTGATCCAGGGATACTTTCCGATTGCCGTTTGGAGTCAGGAAGGAATTTTTCCCCCCTTTTTAGCTGGGTTTTTTGCCTTCCTCTGGATCAACTGTTAGGTAGGGTTAAAAAAAAAATATATATATATATATAAAGAGGGTGAATAGGTTGGACTTGATGGACGTATGTCTTTATTCAACCTTAATTACTATGTAATAGGTCATATCAGCCTCAGGTGCTATAGAGTCTAGAAACACCCTTGGCTGTGAGCAAGTATGCTATGTGATAATAAAGAACAATATCTAAATATGTAATTTTCCACAATCAGGGGTCCATATATTATAAAGATTGTGTGACGTATTCTACCTTGGGAATGGGAATGTAACACAATGGGAATCTCCTCATGTTACGGTGTTAAAAAGAAATTGAACATGGAATTTAAGGCAAACACTTTTAGTTTTTAAACACAGAACAAATAACATGGTACTCTGCTACTTTGAAACCTGCCGTGCAAAACTAATCATAAATATAAATCAAAATAAATAAAAAAAGCTACAAGGGCTGATGACAATATGATATAAAATGAAAATTCAATACTTCAGTAATATTGTTCACAGTAGACATCAGAAAATTATTTCACACTTAACGCAATTTTATTTTACTGTTCACCTTTCTTTTATTGAAGAATTTATGTATTGAGAATTTCAGACTGAGTGTTGTAGTTTTAATAGTAGTTTGTGACACAAGCTACTACAAGCTACAACAATGTAGGAACAGTTAGATATTTGTTTACAAATTGCATAAGAACAATTTTACTAAGGGCATATAGCTTAAAGGGCTTGTCCACCCTCAAACTGAAAAATTGCCCAACTGCTGGCCCCACTGTGTAGTGTAAAAAAAAATCCTTACCTTTGTCCTCTGCTCTATATGGTTGTCCTGCAGTGCCTTGTGTAAGTCCAGGAAACTGAAGAGTAGGAGCCTGGCATGTGCTGTGGAGCTCTCTTCTCCCCTCCCTCCTTCTGGATCCTTCTGCGCTGTAATTTAGCTTTTTTTTTTAAAAAAAATGTCCACACTGTAGGGACTACCACCCTAGCCCTAAACACCATATTCACATGTTTAAAATCGGACTAGAACTGCGCTCCTTCACTCCCTTGGCTCCATCTGTGATTGGCTGACTTTCAGCCAAACACAGACACCACTGCTGGTCACTCCTCTTTTGATCCTAGGCCAAGGCTTAGGCCGAGGGAAGAAAGGTGCGTTAGTACAGTGGCCATTTCTTGATTTGGGGGGTGGACATGGCATTAAAATATTATCTTTCTAAATAGATGTTAGATTACAGAAAAATTCTTTGGCTACTTGTGGGCATTCATTTATGCAGGCAACAGATAAAACTGAAATCACACATTCAGTTTCACAAGCACTCGTTTACTTGGGTGCACGCTAGTATATCCACCTTCTATACGTAGCTTAATCTACACAGGAGCAGCACTAAAATCCTAAAAAAATATGTCTTTATTTAGATTCTTTAAAAAATATCATGCCACAACACATGGCTTATTTACAGACATCACAGTGACAATGTGCAAAGTTTTAAAACTCCTGATCCTTTGTCAGATAAGTCTGAACAGTCAAAACATGCAATGGACCCTAGTTGGTGATCCAAAGAAAATCAAACCAAGGAGCAAAAATTAAACTGTCACTGGACTAGATCAGTATGAACAACACTAAGAGTATAGTAATATCTCTCAGTCCAAATCATTTGCATTTATTTCACCCCTTGATATTCAGAAGCAAAGGTTGTTATCTTTCTTTTTTTGCCGTCGTTTGTTCCAGCAAACACATCTCTCTCTTGTTCAGTTAATGTATACAGTATATGTATATATGTATGTATGTATGTTGCAGAAAAACTTCCAAATGGGACAATTATCATGAGACAATCAGTACACAATGCCAAAACTACCGCCCTACTTTCCTACTTTACTACTTTCTAAAAGCAAACTAGGATACTACTCCCAGACAATATTGGTATTTGATTTTCGCTCTCTGCATTGAGCCACTGTCAGAACGAATTAGACAACCCTCTGATATCAAAAGAATTCAAATTGGAAATCACAAGGCCAAAATAGCACTTTTTGCTGATGATACCCTATTATACATCACCCAACCCCATATATCCATACCAGCCCTATATAAACAATTAGATCCCTTTGAAGAATTGTCAGGCTCCAATGTGAACACCCAGAAAACAATAGCATACCCTATACACTTATCCCGAATGGCCTAATCCCAATTGGAAACGATGGAATCCTTCAAATATTTTGGGATACAATTGAGTGACATTCCAGAAATGGTACATAATCAAAATTATCCCCCCATGTTTTCCACACTCAAGAACATGCCTAAAAAATGTGCACCCTATAAACTATCACTTATTGATCGCATTGCAGCAAGACACTACTACCAAAAACCATCTACCTTTCCCCCTACCTTTATTACCTGTAAAATAACAACTGAATGAATTTCAAACAAATATTACCAAATTCATAATGTCACTACTAGGCAGTAAATGAGACAGGTGCCGTGTATGGACATCATCCTGCAGATCAGTGCAGAGTGCCAGCCGGAACACTTGATTCTAATGTGAGTTACCTTATCATACATAGCAATCGGCAGCCGGATTGGGGGGAAATAATTTACAATACCTTACTGTGACCTATTCAAATAGTAAGTACTTACCTCTCTTACTTACCTTTTACTTACCTCACTGAACTTGGGGGCCCTCTAGGGGGAATGTTTTAGGCCTTTCCTGGGGGTGCTGTCCATAAAAAAGCCTCATTCCTTGGCACTGCAGGTGTTTGGAAACTACAACTCCCAGCTACTAAAGCATACTGGGAGTTGTAGTTTCCAAACATCTGGAGTGCCAAGGAATGAGGCTTTTTTTATGGACAGCAGAGTTCTCATACAGTAATAGCCATACTGGATTTAGCTATTACTGTATGGGACTACTGCTGTCCATTTAAAGGGCAACTAAATACAGTATTAGTAGTCAGTAGTGGTCATAATTTCAACCCTCGGCTTATACTCGAGTCAATCATGTTTTCTTACTTTTTGAGGTAAAAATATGTACCTCGGCTTATACTCGGGTCGACTCAAGTATAAACAGTAAGTAAAACTTAAAAATGTACAACTTAAATGATATTATGTTACATTGCAATCAAAAAAAATTAATTGAAAAAAAAAAAAAGCATTAATGATGCAGTGCATATATATGTCGTGGAGAAATGTATCAGTTGTGGCAAAGAAGCCATGTGATTCTTTTAACACCTGCTTGTTCAATGGTCTGTAATGATGCCTATCTTTCTTATAGCTCTGCAGATGTTAAACATATCTGAGAGGGTCAGAGATAAAAATGGATGAAACCGCATGGCAAGGTTTTGCAAATTCAATGTTTGCTCATAGCCCTTCTGACCAACAAGAAATAATTATGCAGATCATTATGCTGTGGAAAAAACTTAGGTTTTCACAAAATTACAAACCCCCAAGTTTTGCCACATAGGATAGCAAGCAAGCAAATAAGGAGTGTGTGGACTGAGCAACATGCAATCACTCAGAGACCCAACGTGGTAAATCAAACAGGTTTATTGAAACATTTTGAAAGAGCACACGTGACAAACAGGCCCTGTCTGATGCGTTTCGTGATGGATGACAGTTCATCAGGCCCCTATTTGTCATGTGTGCTGTTTCAGATGTTTCAATAAAGATGTTTGATTTACCACATTGGGACTCTGAGTGATTAAGTGTTGCTCAGTCCACGCACTCTTTGTTTGCTTGCTATCCTGTCCGGACTGGTCTAGCAATGGACCTGGGGCTTTGATGCACCCAGGACACATTCCCTCATCGGTGAGTCTATATATGCTTTACGTTTTTTACTTTCAGGCAATAGGGACCGGGGGTTGTCCACCCACATATGATTAAGTGAGCCCTTCTGCTATTTATTTACTTTATTTCATGATATAGGGGTGTCTATTAAAACTAATATTTGTTACTTATGATACTGGCACGATGAGAATGTAATTTCAATATTTTCCTAATATATTGTCTACCAAGTTTTGCCGCATAACCTGGTCCATCTGTAGTCTGAGATTAGGAAAAGAGGTGCATGTAAAATTCTGAAAAATGTTTATATAACTCTATATAAATATTTTCATGCTGATAAATTAAATTGTAATACTGCAATGCACATGGTTTGTGTATCATTTTAAAGGAAAGCTTACAGTTGAACGTTTTCCCCTTGCACAAAAAGTTAATTTAGGAAAGATGGAAAGTGCCACATGTTCTGTTGTTTATATCAATCAGCAGATGTTAAAGTTTTCTATGTTGTCTTTAACAGTCTCTTTCACTTTGTGAAGGTTCTCATTCATCCAGGTGATGGTATATCTGTAGTATTCAGTTATATCAACTGAACTTAAAGGTTAGTTCTTGAAGATGTTTCAATAAGGCATCGTACTGGATTTCTCAATTCAGAATGGATGAATATAAAAATATCATAAACTATTTATTGCCACCAGATTCTTGAGAATGACCAGTGAAATGTGTCTTCAAGAACTAAACTTCAATTCCAGTTAATTTAAGTGAATAACACCCATTGAGGGAGATTTACCAAGACCCGCTCTTGCTCTGGGGAAGTCTCCTGTTCGTAATTCAATATCGTGTTTGTGACTGCAAGTAAATCCTGAAAGGAATCCTGAAAGATTTACTCACAGTGTGATTTTAACGCCAGCTATTTATATGCTTCACTGCATTTTCCAATATGGGCACTGCAATACAACAAAGTCTTACCAATAGCTGGAACAGAGATTGAATGATAAGCTGAAACGAAAAATCCCATTTAAAGCTGACTAAAGGATTCAGGAGAGGGAAGTATTTAAAAGACTTACTGGTCAATACGGACCCTATTAAATGTTATAGGAAGGAAACAACATGGCTACCTAAAAGGCCAAACGGGTATCACAACTGCATTACATGCAAGAATATATTACTAAACACTTTTTTTCAGCATCCACATGAGGAGAGAATATTCTATAGCCGGCATTTTATTAAGTGTACCACCACTTTTGTGATATATTTATTATTGTGTCTTTGCAAGTTACCTTACATAGGAAAAACAGACTTGATGTTAACAACTAGAATTGATGGCCATAGGTCAAATATTTATGTAGCCTATAGAGACAAAAGATAAGGAAAGCCTGTCGCTAAACACTTCCTGAACAAAGGCCATACTGATCCAAGCTTCAAACGGCCTAAACGATCAGTGCTTATTCAAATGTTTCTTGGATAATAGATAAAGGGGAAACCATTTTTTAACACTGTACATAAGCTATAGTTAGTATTATATGATGTATATTCAATATATCTACAGCAGAGTTTAGGAGAATAGTGTCTTTTTTTTAAAGACTGTCAGGGAGATGCAATAAAAGTTCTTATCGTTAAAAATGGTGCTAATTTTGCCCCAACCAATCACATGTTAGCTTTCAAATGTTAAATAAAATCTGATTGGTTGGGGCAAAGTTAGCACCATTTTTAACGATAAGAACTTTTATTGCATCTCCCTGTATATTTTTATAGACCTTTCTTATAGACTATATTTAACTATGAAGTCAATATATTTAATGCTCAATGATGAATTTACAGAATATGCACTTTATAAAATATGCACCTTGTAAAACATGCACTTTATTAAGTAAATCCAAATGTTTAAATGTATTCAGAGCATTTATATATATATATATATATATATATATATATATTATATATATATTACTTTAATACTAGATTAGTACTAGAGATGGTCGAACTATTGAAAGTTCGGTCCGTTTTCGAACTTTCGAACTATTGTAAAAGTTCGAAAGTTCGAAAGTTCGAAAACGGACCCATTAAAGTCTATGGGAGGCAAATAGTTCGAAAAGTTCGAGTCAAATACAACTAAAATATTAATGGTAACTTAATGTAAATGGCTGTGGGACCTGGGAAATGGTCTGGGGAGCATGTTCCAATATCCAGGACTTTCGTAAAATCGATCGATCGAACGTTCGAGGTAACATGGACATTTTACTCGCAGATTCGATGCTCGCCTATAGGCTTTAATGGAGACTTTACTCGCAGATTCGATGTTCGCGCCTAGATACCATGTACATTTTACTCGCGGATTCGACCGTTCGAACGTTCGAACATTCGATAAATCATCGAAAGTCCGGGAAATATCGAAAGTCCGCGTCCGAGATAGTTCGAGAAGTCCGGGTCCGTTCGAACTCGAACAGTTCGGCTCGAACTCGGGTTCGAGTTCGAGTTCTATACCATCCCTAATTAGTACTGTTACTGATGTCACAGCAAAGGGTAGATGTAAAAGTTATATGAGTGGACTAGTTGCACTTGCAGAGTTATAGCAACAATATATAGCTTTGTTTGTACAAGCCCTGTGAGTGTTTTGCAAATGCAAGAAGTCTGGCTGGAAAAAACAGAGAACTAGAACTAATAGGTATGATGTAATTGGTGTAGCAGAAACATGGCTAAATTATTCACACGACTGGACAGTAAATATTGAAGGATACTCCTTATTTAGACATTACAGAGTAATAAGAAAGTAGGAGGAGTATGTATGTATGTTAAACAGGAATTGAAGCCAAATCTAAAAGATGGAATAGATGGGCACATAAACGATATGGCAGAAACAATATGGGTTGAGCTGTGTACAGGAAGTAAGAAGGTAGGTAAATTAGTTGTTGGGGTATGTTATAAGCCACCAAATGCCGGGGAGGATGTGGAAATGAATCTCCATATGCAGTTGACGAAGGCTGCTGGTATAGGGCATGTTTTGGTTATGGGGAAATGGAAAAAAAGAAAAAGGCTTCTAAAATTTTGAAATCAGAGGGAACAGAACAGTCTTACAGGGAGTATAAAAGCTGTAATAAAGAGTGCAAGAAAGCAATTAAATTATCTAAAATAGAGAATTTAATAACGGATTGCCGAACAAAGTAAGTCCAACCCCAAAATGTTTTTTAAGTATATAAATGGTAAAAAGATGAGGACTGAGAATGTGGGACCATTAAATAATGGGGCTGAGATGGTTGTAGAGGATGCAAAAAAGGATAATCTGCTAAACCGTTTTTTTACATAGGTTTTTACTGTTGAGAATCCTAGTCCTTACAGCAGGGATTGTGATAATGTGCAGGGTAGAAATGAGGAGTATTCACATTGGCTAACAGAGGATATGGTATGGAAACAATTAGATAAAATTAATATCAATAAAGCCCCAGGACCAGATGGATTGCTTCCTCGGATTTTAAAAGAGCTTAGTTCAGTTCTATCTAGACCACTGTTTCTCATCTTTTCAGATTCATTTTGGTCTGGGGATGTGCTGCTGGATTGGAAAAAAACAATGTAATATTCAAAAAAGGTAGTCGATCACAGTCTGGTAATTATAGACCTGTAAGCCTAACATCAGTGGTAGGGAAGGTGATGGAAACTTTGTTACAGGATCATATCCTTGATTTTGTCTCCAGAGCTCATCTTATTAGCAGTAGTCAGCATAGATTTATGAGAAATAAATCATGCCAGACAAACAAACAAAAAAAGCAGTAAACTCAGGCAGGAGACTATGTTATATTGTTTCATAAGCAAACAAGAGGATTAGAACTTGTGACTTTTTGTTCCTAAAACCACAGCATTTACATGGTGCGCCACCAGCAACTCAACTGTGATCACAGGTACATTTAGAGATACTAGAAACTCTGCACATAGAGACAGTGAATCCTGGGGTCAGGGGGCATGGCTCTTTGAAGCCAACATGGGCTATGAGTTGTACTGGCAACAACATGGAAGCCTCCTTTGTTACAGAATCTATTACTTATATCTACTAAATGCAAATAACTAGAGGAGAATCTTTCAATGTGTAGGTATTCTGGGGAGAAAAACTTTCACATTAGGATCTGAAAAAATGAAGTTTAGTTCTCCTTTAACAACTTCTTTGGAATCCTTACTGTTTAATTTATAGTACAGTTAGAATTCAATGTCCTGGAATTTTTAAAGTAAATGGAAACCCTATAGTCTCTTTTTAATAGAATTACAAAGCAAGTCTCGTATGCTTGTGATATTAAGAGTTTAATTAGATTGGTTAAATCATTGCAGCTAACTTATGTTAAACAAATACTTGTGATCTTCTTCCTAGTTTCATGTTTAAAATGGAAGACAGGAAACAAAAGAAATTGTACTAGATTTACTCATCCAAGGTCTTAATTATATTGTAGACTATCCAGTGTTTGTACAACTCAATTTTAAAAATGCAACTAGCTGATTGCTGCATTTGCCACATGTTCCAGGTGAAGGAAAAAACATAAAAATGCAATAATCAAATGTTTAAGTAGATTCATTGTCTGTCATTGCCACAAATTACATTTACAGGTAGATGCACTTTTTGCACAAGTGATGAGCATTTGTAAGACAAGAACTGCACATATAAAGGCAAAAATAGGACATAAAAAGTGACCCAAACACCTTACTGCATCATGGATGTGGTTAAAGTAAAGTAGAGACTTCAAAAAGGCAACCAGCATTCCCAGAACCAACCTGCTACAATACCAGCGGACCCAAAAGGAGAACTGTACCCCACTGGATGTTACGTACCACCACAACCACCACATGGAAAGAAAGACAGCCAAGAAACTCCAACCCATATTTTAAAAGGACGACAGACTACAAGAAATATTCCCAGACATTCCCCCTCTCTTAGCTTATCGAAAACCACTCAACTTAAAACAACTGCTTGTAAGAAGTTCCCTAACAGGCCCCGCACAAAATGGAACAATGTGAAACCTGCAAGTACTGTACATTCACACTGGAGAAAGGATACAAATACCAGGCTCCCAACATTAGTTTGAAATAAAAGGAAAATTCTTCTGCAAATCATCAAATGTAGTATACCTGATTTTATGTTATAGGTGCCCCTCAGGACTATATGTAGGAGAAACTGGACAGACCCTGAGGCAAAGGATGAACTCTTATATAGAGATGACCGAACTTCATAAAGTTCAGTCTGTTTTCGAACTTTCGAACTTCAGTAAAAGTTCAAAAGTTTGAAAACGGACCCATTAAAGTCAAAGGGGAGTGATAGTTCGAAAAGTTTGGATGTTTTACAGATAAACTAACAATAGTAACTTACTGCAAATGGCTGTGGCACCTGGGAATTGGTCTGGGGAACATGTCACTATCACCAAAACCTGTTTAAACACTTACTTTATGATTGGGCAATTGTCTGGTTTGCGCAAGCTATATTTAAGGGTTACGGAAAATTCGAGGGTTACAGAACAAAAATAGAACAAGGGTAACAAGGGTTACCAAAAATAGAACCATAAATTCGAGGATTATCGAAAACGAATGATAAATTCGAGGGTTACCGAAAGTCTAAGGCTACATTTGAGGGTTAGCGAATGATACATTCTAGGGTTAGCGAAAACGATCTATACATTCTAGGGTTACCAAAAACAAACAATACTTTCAAGGGTTACCAAAAAATCGAAGGCTACATTTGAGGGTTAGCGAACGATACATTCTAGGGTTAGCGAAAACGATCCGTACAATCGAGGGTTACCGAAAACGAATGATACTTTCAAGGGTTACTAAACTATACATTTTAGGGTTAGCGAACAACCCGTAAATTCGATAATAATCAAATTTGATACTTTATGATTGGGCAATTGTCTGGTTTGCGCAAGCTACATTCGAGGGTTATGGAAAATTCAAGGGATACCGAACAATACTTTTGAGGGTTACCGAAAATAAAACCATAAATTCGAAGATTATCGAAAACAAACGATAAATTTGAGGATTACTGAAGTTGAAGGCTACATACGAGGGTTAGGGAATAATACAGGGTTAGCAAAAATGATCCATACATTTGAGGGTTACCGAAAACAAATGATACTTTCGAGGGTTACCGAACAATACATTCTATGGTTAGAAAACGGCCCGTAAATTCGAATTTATAGTTCGAGTTCGTCCGAGCTCATAAAGTTCGGGTTCGAGTTTGGTTATGGGTCCATCTCTACTCTCATACTGTAGATTCACAATTAACAACAATAAATGAGATGTCGCTGTGGGTACCAATTTCTGCAGCCAAGGACACAGCCTGAAAGACCTTAAAGTCACAGTGCTCATGGGAAATTTTAGAACCCAAAAGGAGAGGTTTGCATGGGAAAGTAAACTTATAAAAAAAAATTGGAACTCTGGACACTAGACTCAACAAAGATCTAAACTTGATGTGCCACTATGTTTCTAATCTAAATGTCATGTAGAATTAATCAGACCAAATTCCTCAAAATCACCCAAACCTATAAATATGCCATTTATACCAGACCCTCCATTGACACTAGAGATGAAGTAGTGTGTCTGACCATTTTGTTTAACCTTTGCTAATTATTTTATTACTGCCTTTGATCATTGTGTATTTACTGTTTTAATTACAACAGCCATTGCCAAGCATGGGGGCAAACGGTAACGTGTAATGTCAATAAGTCTTTGTTCTAGTATATATAAAATAGTGTTCTGTACTAGATTTAGTATTGTATTATGCCGGAGGAAAAAGCCTAAAGGTTTGTACACATCGTGCGTCGCGGGTCCCAACGCACAATGTGTATGAACCTTCATTTTGTCCGATAATCGGCCCGTATATGGGCCCTTTATCAGTCGAAATGGTAGTTCGTTCGGAGATCCGCCCGGTCAGTTGGGCACTGCTCCCTGTTTCGTCCGATAAAGGGCCCATACACGGGCCTATTATCGGCCAAAAAGAACATTTGTACACATCGTGCGTCGCAGGTCGGGATCCGTGATCACACATGTGTACGCATTTTCAATCATTTTATTTAGCAAATAAAAGGTATTATTTTATATGTAAGATGTCTCTACTTTTATAAATGGCTAAAATGGCACAATTCTCTACTACTACTGTTAAAGTAAAGTGCAATTGTAACTGATACCGCATCATTTCTTGTCCTCATTTAAATTGTGGGTAGCAATATTTTTAAAGAGTTCACATATTTCTTGCAAGTGTTGTATGTATTTTTATGATATCATTATTACGAAAGAACTACATAGTTTGTTGTTAGTGCCATACTGTATGTATAGAGATTGATGTACATGTACTTTAACCCTTTCACTGCCACAGAACGTATATTCACGTTCTGTGCAGGAAAGGCTCAAACGTGAATACACGTTCTGTGGCTGTCTCTTTAAAAAAAAATTCTGGCCATGCTAGGGGTGATATGGTGGCAGCATTCAACTGCCCCCCTAGCCCCCTCGATCCCACCTCGGTTTCGTCCAAATCCAAGGGGAGGATCGGGAGATATCATACCTTTTAGCCGTGATCGTATAGGAGCAGCCGGTCCCACGTGGAGGATGAGAGAAGAGCGGAAAGAGAGATCCCGGTGACATCATGGAGCTTCCTCCTTCACCGGAGTTTTCCCTAAGAGTGGTAGGAGGCTTCCCCTGGGGGTCTAGTGGAGGTACTGCACTGCGATCTCCATTCAGATCACAGTACAGTACCTGGTATAGTAAAGCTGTCAGTGTGACAGCTTTACTATACTTTTGTAAATGGAACTCAAAGTTCCATTCACAAATAGGATCAAAATTTGGTGATCACTATTGATCTTTGCCAATAAATGAAAAATCACTTCCTGGAAAATGATTTCTGGGAAGAGATTTTTCCGATCGGATTTCAAATTGAAAAACTGCCCGTTTTCAAATTGCCCGTATTCCAAGTTCGTTATCATTCCCTAAGATGATTTGATGATCATCTTTAGGAATGATCCAAAAAAAGGGGGAAATGCACACAAAAAATTTTTTAAAGTGATACACGCATCTTTTTTTTTTTACCCTAAAATTTTTACCCTAAAACCCTAAATTAGCAAAAAAAAAAAAAAAAAGCTTCCCAATGTCCCGGTGATATGGGTAAAGTAAACGCAGAGGTACCAAAAAAAGACCGGATTGAATTTTTAGGATCAGTAAAGCGTGCAAAAACTTGTGTGACTCTCCGTACTAACTGGTTTTCACTAAAATACCATTTAAAGGGGGAGTAGGGGTGGGGGTGGGGGGTGGGTTGTGGCGTTTTTTAATTTTTTCTTGTAATTGCAATTGCGCATGGATCCCATTTGAGCTAGTTCATGGCCCCGTCTCTGTTTGCAACCACCCATATGGCATACCGTTTGATTCAGGACATGTGGGAGATTGCCATTTAGTGGGTTTTTTTACTTGCCAAGTGGGTTTAGGTAGGATTTCAGCCATTGAGTCCTCTTATTTTATTTTTTCTCCTAAAAGCACGGAGTTCTATGAATAACAGCGTCTGGAATTCTTCATGTATATATGAAAGCATGACACCGTCACGTAGCTGAAGGTGTGTAGCTTCCAAAAATATATAGTTTGTGGGGGGTATTTCCAAGTTGATAAGGCTGTTCAAATTACAGAACACTTTGATTTTTTCTTGTAATCGCACTTGTGCATGCATCCCATTTGAGCTAGTTAGTGGCCACTCCTCTGTGTGCACCCACGCATATGGCATACCGTTTGATTAAAGACATGTGGGAGATTGCCATTTAGTGGGTTTTTTTACTTGTCAAGTGGGTTTATGTAGGATTTCAACCTTTGAATTACCTTATTATATTTTTTACAAAATCTCCTAAAAAGCACAGAGTTCTATGGAGTACTATGTCAGGAATTCTTCATGTATATATGAAAGCATGACAACGTTACATAGGTGAAGGTGTGTAGATTCCAAAAATATATAGTTTGTGGGGGTATTTCCAAGTTTCAGAGCCGTTTCCTTTGAAAAAGTGTAGACTGTTGAAATTACAGAGCACTTTGATTTTTTCTTGTAATTGCACTTGGGCATGCCTCCCATTTGAGCTAGTTGGTGGTTACAACTCTGTGTGCACCCATGCATATGGCATACCGTTTGATTCAGGACATGTGGAAGATTGACATTTAGTGTGGTTTTTTTTGCTTGCCATGTGGGTTTAGATAGGATTATCAATCTTTGAATCATCTAATTTTATTTTTCACAAAATCTTCTAAAAACACAGAGTTCTTTGGATTACTGCGTCGGGGATTCTTCATGTATGTATGAAAGCTTGGCACCGTAATGTAGCTGAAGAAATGTAGATTCCAAAAATATATAGTTTGTGGGGGGCATTTCCAAGTTTCGGGGCTGTTTCCTTTGAAAAACTATAGGTTGTTCAAATTACAGAGCACTTTGATTAATTCTTGTAATTGCACTTGGGCATGAGTCCCATTTGAGCTTGTTGGTGGCCACATCTCTGTGTGCACCACATAAAAGAATGACACTGTTGCATAGCTGATGGTGTGTAAATTCCAAGAATATATAGTTTTTGGGGGTATTTCTAATATAGAGGGGCGTTTAGTCTGACAAATCTGAAAAGTTGCTGTAATTGGGCCACTGTGATTTGGCTCACTTTGTGGCTAATCGATTCCACGTACATATGTCTAACCATGAATATGGCATACCATTTGATTTTTGGTATGCCATATTGATATTTGGTAACTTTTTGTTACATTTCATGAAAAAACCTTTGAAAGTGGATTTTTGTTTATTTTTTCAGAAAATCTGTGAAAAGTGTGAACTTCTATGAAGTACTGCGCCCACACCATTGATGGTATGAATGAACAAACTATAGCATTCCATATTTGAAAGTGTGTAGATTCGAGGACTATATAGTTTGTGGGGAAAAACTGTTCAAATTCAGAATTGCCTGAATATTTTTTGCTGTTTTTGAGCCATCGTGCATTGTCTCACTTTGTGGCTTTTCACTTCCATGTTGGCATGTGTAACCATGCATATGGCATACTGTTTCATTCAGGACATTTGGGAGATTGATATTTGGTAACTTATTTTTACATTCCATGAGGTTTTGGCATGATTTCTACCCTTTGAAGATGTTTTTTGTTAATTTTTTCAGAATAGTTCAACATTCTATGACGAACTGCGCCCACACCATTGATGGTATGAATAAACAAACTACAGAGTTACATAGCTGAAGGTGTGTAAATTTCAGGAATATATAGTTTATGGGGGTTATTTCTAAGTTAGGGGGGTGTTTTGTGTGAAAACTGCAGACCGTTCAAATTCAGAGTTGGCAGAATATTTTTGCTGTATTTGAGCCATCGTGAATTGTCTCACTTTTGTGGAAAAAAATGAAGACTGTTAGAATTCTGATTTGTCGTAATATTTTCGCTTTTTCTGAGCCATTGTGCATTGTCTCACTTTGTGGCTTCTCGCTTCCACGTCCGCATGTGTAACCATGCATATGGCATAACCGTTTGATTCAGGACATTTGGGAGATTGATATTTGGTTACTTTTTTTTACATTCCATGAGGGTTTGACATGATTTCTACCTTTTGAATGTTGTTTGATGTTCCTTTGTTTTAGAAAAGCTGCAAAAAGTGCAAACTTCTACGAAGAACTGCGCCCACACCATTGATGGTATGAATGAACAAACTACAGCGTTACATAGCTGAAGGTGTGTAGATTTCAGGAATATATAGTTTGTGGGTGGTAATTTTGAGTTCGGGGGGTGATTTGTGGGAAAAACTGCAGACTGTTCAAATGCAAAACTGGCTAATGTTTTTTGCTGCTACTGACATTTGGCATGGGTTACGCTCTGGGTTAGTTGGTAGCCATGTCTCCGGGTACACCCAGTGAGATATTTCTAAAAATATTTTACTTGTGGGGATATTTTAGTTAATTTGGAAGATATTCTATGGTAACCGTCAGAAGTGGTTATATATTTTAATTTCCTGTACAGGAAAAGTGGGGTACCTATATATATCTGGTATCGTTGTACTCGGGAGTATCAGAGCTTTTAGAAATAGTAAGATTTTTGTGTGTAACCTTAAAATAACTCTAAATAAAAATGGGAAAAATCCATGAAAATTTGCAAATTTTACATTTTTTCCCCATATTTTACCCATAATTCCAGTAAAATTTCCAGAAAAGTTACAAAATTCTGTTACACTTTGTGCTGAAAAAAACAATGTATAATATGCCTGATTTACTGCAAGGTTTCCTACTGTAAAATTAGTCTAAAGAGATTAAGGGCAAAATCCTGAAAATTCTTTGGGACTTAACGCAAAAAAAAAAAATTAAAATTCTGATGCACAGGGTTAAATAGAAAATCATCACATTATGTTTTTTTCATCCATTTTCCCTTTGTTTTTCTTGCTTTTCCTGTAAGAAACATTAAGAAAATTGAACGTATTAATTGATGGTATTTTTAGTTTAAATAAACCTGAAACTGGGAAATACATAATAAATTATATTGTTTAATGTAAATGCATAATTTGTTATTACACACTGGACTCCATAAGTCAGAATGGATAAAAACCTAAAATATAAAATCCAGTTATGTAAATCATTTTTGTAAACAAAACGAAATAAATAAAATCAATATTCTGTTTCAAATGGAAATCTAGTAAACAGTAATTGATTCTTTTGTTAGAAAAATAAAATCCTTCTCTGTTGCTAATTATTCTATCAGCTATATATTTTTATATACATAAAATTAAAATCTGTCTCTTTTTAGTAATCTGTATTTTCTTAATTTAGCCTTTTCTTATTTCTTTAAAACAAAAAATGTGTGAAGATATACAAGGTCTTATTAATTTAAAATAAATATGCCCCCCCCAAAAAATAATGGCACAGTAAATTACTAATTCTGGTTGTTATTTTGTAGCAGATCTGCACAATTTGATTAACAGCCTAATTAAACATTTTTAAATGGGTATATTTGGAGCAGCACAGCCAGCCAGCCTCCAATCTTGCCCCCATCCCCCAAGATTGGAGGCTATGCCCCTGACCCACCCCCCTCCCCTCCCCACAGGTTTATGATAAACTGTTTTTAAACAGCTCATCGTGCATTTAAAGTTAATATACGCACAATCAGCTCTTTAAAAGACTGGAACCAAACTTCGGTATAGTTAAGCTAATGAGAACAGCTCTACAGCAGTAAAAAAAAAGTTTAAATTAATATTTGGTCTGCACAAGTTAAACCGATCAGCACAAATTCCAAATAAGGCAGGATGTTCCCAGAACCTACCTTAAAGGACATGTCCACTCTTTAAAACTAAAATTTGATCCACTGTGTAGTGTTCAAAAATCCTTACCTTTCTCCTCTGCTCCATGTGGTTGTCCTGCAATGCCTGTTCAGAGTCCAGAAAAGTAAAGAGTCTGTGTGAAAAGCGACATCTCCCACCCT
Organism: Hymenochirus boettgeri; assembly: GCA_019447015.1. Lineage (NCBI taxonomy): Eukaryota > Metazoa > Chordata > Amphibia > Anura > Pipidae > Hymenochirus > Hymenochirus boettgeri. The sequence continues at coordinate 65,764,792 of CM033477.1, forward strand.
CTGGATCCCTCGGTGCTGCCTTAATTTTTAAAAACGAAAAAAAAAATTGTGGTGTAAGGGACCCCTGCCCAACCTTAAACGCCATGGTTTTAACTTTAAGAAGTGTCCAGAAATAGACTTAACCAACTTTGTGCTCAATACCTGGCAGCGTCATCTGTGACTGGCTAACTTGCAGCCAATGACAGACGCGGCTGCCGGTCTGTCCCCTAATGCTACTCTGTTCCCGGAAGTAGCAGTAGAGGCAGATAGTTTAGGGTTGGAGGGGGGTCCCCTACACTAAAGCAAAATTTAGATTTTAGGGTTTTGCTAATCTTTAATCATATAAAGTAATACAAGTTCAGCTCCATTTTAGTGAGATTTTAAAAGGCATGTCCACCCCCAAAACTAAAATTTAACCCCTTACTGGCCACATCAAGTAGTTTAAAACAATCCTTACCTTACATTCCTGCTCAAAATAGTTCCCCTGCTGTGCCCCTCCAAAGTCCAGGAAACTGCTGTGTAGGAGCAGTGTGTGACTCATGCTGTGCCTGAGACTTCCTCAACCTCATCAAGGTTGAGGCATGCTCAGTGCAGCCCTCCCTGCCTCTCAGCCAATCACGGATGCGGCTGCAGGTCCCGCCCCCTGCTTTTAATTCCATGCAAGCAGAGGGCCTGAACACTGCAGCGGAGGAGAGAGGGCAGGTAAGTAAGAATCGGGGGACTTTCTAACCATTATATTAATGCGGTTGGGGCTGGGGGAGCATGCCCTACCACATATCAAAAGTTAAATTTTGGGGTGGACATGCCGTTTAATTCTTTCAGAACCTTAGTATTCAGGGTGCAAAGCCAGAAGACCTCCTTTATGTAAAGAGTATCCTGGATATCACCTCCTGTTAGTTTCTTCTTGTTTTTTTTCTTTTTTTATCATAAAATTTGTAATAGGTAGATTTATATCAACATATGTCTAATTTAAACTATGAACATATTATTATTATTATTATTATTATTGTGGATTTATATAGCACCAACATCCTCCGTGGCACTTTACGGTTGCATTAATTTACAGGAGGAAAACATACATGTTACATACAAGGGTAGTGCAAGTAATACAAGTGCAAATAATTTAAGTGGTGGTCCAGCAACATTCAGTACGCCTTGGGTAGTATCTGTTTAACAGATCTGAGATGTATGGGGGGGCTATATTGGAGAGAGCCTTGTAGGTTAACGTTAGCAGCTTAAATTGGATCCTTTGGATAATGGGGAAGCCAGTGGAGAATACAATAGTTCTTTAGTCAAACTGATAAACTAAACTAAGGGGTGGATCTTTTTATCATGTTGTTTGTATCTGAGGTTCTTCTGGTATTCCATCTTATATTTTTCTTATTTATAGTTACACTGATCTATTGTCAATGTACCATAGTTTTCATTCATGGAAATTTTTCTTAAATTTATGCTGGGATATTGCATACATTTTTTTGTAACACATGTTTCTATTTAGACCCTGTATCACCACAGATACGGTGGGAATTTTAGTCGATTTCCAATTTTTTGTTTTCAGAATTTTTGCTATAAAAAATGTATGGTATATTATAGTCCTATGTCCAATTGGAAGGGAATCTAGTCCTATAGACAGAAGAGGGGTCAAATTTACCATTTACCATATATGAAGCAGAGAGCCCCTGAGATACAGTTTCTCCAGCATTCTGGCGAGACGTCAGGAAACCATCTGCTGAGCATCACTGGAGTTCTATAATAAGGAAAGAATAGTTTCTTATTACAGTAGTTTCCCAATGGGAGATATATTTAGTTAATTTAAAGGAAAATTTGAATGATCACATCCATTGTTCCTCTGAAATCTCTGTTTGAAGTTCCTTAGACCATTTAGACATACATTCCATTTGTGTATAAATATTATTATTATTAATCAGTTCTTTTTAAAGGTGTGTTATTTTTTTTTAACGCTGTTTCTATGTTAATCCATCTCTTTTGTTTGTCATTATAGATTCAAGATCTTCATTGTTACAATATTGAGGCCTGGAAGTAGTCCTTTAACATTGGGAAGTTTACTCCTCCTGTTCTTTTGGATTTGAACATGGTAAGAGCTTTTATTCTTGTTTTTTTTTTTGCTTTCCCATACATAAGAGTTGATCATGTTATTGATGTTATTAAAATATGAGTCTAGTCTGGTATGATATTTGGTATTGTTCTAAATTTGTATAATAATTTTGGGAGTAGTAATATCTTGATTATGGCAATTTTATTTAACCATGAGAGGAATTTTAGGACCATGCTTGTAAGTCCTGTTTTATTTTCTCTAGTGTGGGGATAAAGTTTTCTTCAGATAGTTTGTTTGTGGGATATGTGATATTTATTCCCAGGAATTTCATTGACTTGTTAGCCTAAGTGTACTTATATTTAGCTGATAGGAATAGTTTTAGGGTCATATAAACATTCAGACGCATGATTTGGTTTTATTAATTAATGAGTGAATTTTGAAGGTGGATAAGAGAGGTAATGGGGTTAGTGATAGAGAGAATCATGTCTGCATAGAGTCCTATTGTATTGTTTTCTATTTAAGTTCCTTGTATTTTAGGGTTTGTTCTGATTTCTTAGGCAAGAGGTTCCATTGCTAAGTTGAATATTAAAGTAGAGAGTGGGCATCCCTGTCTTGTACCGTTTTTTTATTATGAATGGATCTGAGATTATGCTTGAAATATGTACATTTGCTAGAGGATTTTTGTAGAGTGATAAGATTGCAGTTTTGATCCAGCCTGAAAAGTTAAATTTGTCTGTTATGAAGTCTAGATATTCCCAGTTAATTTGATCAAAAGCTTTTTCAGTATCTAAAGTAATGATTAAGGTAGTGACGTTTTTCCTTTCTGCCCATTGCATAATGTTTATAAACCTCCTTGTATTGTCGCTAGGTTGTCTGTTTGTAATGAATCCAACTTGGTCTGATGAAATAGGTTGGTTAAGTAGTGGTTGAATTCTGTTTGCTAGGATTTTGGAGAAAATTTTGATATACGGGTTAAGTAAGGAGAAAATCTGTTACTGCAGATCTGTTACTTATTTGATTTTAGTATTGGTATGATAGTTGCTTTAAACATTTCCTGAGGAAATCGATACCGCTAAATTGAATATTAATTGGAGATGTGGCTAATAATTCTGAGAATTGTTTGTAATATTAATTTATAAAACTGTTCCTGGTATTTTATTTTTTGGTAGGGTATGAATTACTTTTTTAATTTCTCCTAACGTTATTGTTTTGTTAATTTCTTTAAGCTGGCCATCTGGCATGTGGGTAAATGAATTTTTTGTAGAAAGGTGTTGATTTCTAATTTTGTGGGATTATGTATGTTTATATTGTTTTTGATTGATAATATTTTTTTTATTGATAATTTTTTTTAGAAAAGTAGATGTAGCCTTTGTCCGTAGGATGTAGGACCATACATCATACAAGTTTTTGGATTTTAGAACATTCATTATGTGTTAATTGTGGTTTTTAGTTAATCCTGTTGTGTCTAATTGTGGGTCTAGTGTTAGATTGAAATCTCCTATAAATTTACTATAACACCTCTTCTAATCACGCCACTATCCAATAACTCCCTTAACACTTGGCTATGATATGCTAATTGGGATTTTCCAGGGTACATAATTACCACAGATTCTTGTACAAGTCATTCTGAATTGAGAAAGCCAGTTGGATAACTAGCAAAACGTCTTCAAGAACTAAACTTCAAGTCCAGTTGATCTAATTAAATACAACAGATATAACATAACCTGGATGAATGAGAACCTTCACAAGCATATCCTATAAAGAGGGTATTATATGTTTGCTGTTGTTTAGCTTTATTGGTTTTTTTACCTGGTGTTTATTTGGAGCATACATATTAATTAAGAGATATTGTTTGTTGCTTATTATACATTGTAACATACTGTGTATACTCGAGTATAAGTCGAGTATTTTTTTTACCTGAAAAATTTGTAAAAACTGAGTGACCTGAGTATAAGCCTAGGGTAGAAATTATGACCACTACTGCCTTCTGATTCTGTATTGTTTTATGGCTTAAGTTGCCCTTTAAATGGACAGCAGAAACCCCATAAGGTAGCCCCATCCAGTAATAGCCAAATCCAGTACCAGTAACCCCCAATTCCTTGGCACTCCAGATGTTTGGAAATTATAACTCCCAGCATGCTTTATTTGCTGGGAGTTGTAGTTTGTAAACATGTGGAGTGGCAAGGTTCAATAAACTTTTAATTAAGATTACCATCTTTTAAAATTCTACTGACCCCCATATAGTAAAGGGCCCTCTGACCCCCATATAGTAAAGGGCCCTCTGACCCCCATATACTAAAGGCCCTCTGACCCCCATATATAATGGCCCTCCTGACCCCCATATAGTAAAGGACACTCTGACCCCCACATAGTACAGGACACTCTGACCCCCACTTAGTAAAGGGAACTCTGACCCCCATATAGTAAAGGGCCCTCTGACCCCCATATAGTAAAGGGCCCTCTGACCCCCATATAGTAAATGGCCCTCTGACTCCCATATAGTAAAGGACACTCTGACCCCCACATAGTACAGGACACTCTGACCCCCACTTAGTAAAGGGAACTCTGACCCCATATAGTAAAGGGCTCTCTGACCCCAATAGTTAAGTGTCACCTGAGAGTTGTAGTTTCAAGCTGTAATTTGCTCTGAACTAGCAGCTGTTTTTTACCCCAAACTGAGAAGACCCATCAGATTTACAGCATCCAGATGAGCAGTGACAGTGCTGAGTGAGTCCAGCAGCCAGACTACAGGAAGCAGGAAGGAGTCTAAAGGCAGATCAGCTCCTGTAACTTTCTATGCAGGTGAAGGATTTTGTTTAACAATTATTGGTTACTATCCGCAATTGCACCAAATTAGGACTTGACCCGAGTATAAGTTGAGGTTAGGTTTTCAGGCTAATTTTAAAGCATTTGGTAATCTATGGATTCTATTTACAACTAGATCTAAGTTAGTGGAATCCGATAATAACACTTAAACAGATCCATAACATAAGTCATGAGCTTATTGTTTTTTTATTGCCTCCAGTATTCCACTAATTTTTATATTATTCATCCTGCTTCTGTTTTACAAGTCAGTACATTTGGTCTGCATTTCTGACACTGTATCCTGTAATGAGTTGTGGGCATCTACTAATTCATACTAATACATTATTAGAGTGCACCTGTGTGTAATCTAATGTCAGTACAAATACAGCTGCTCTGTAATGGCCTCAGAGGTTGTCTTAGAGAATCTTGGGAGCAACAACACCATGAAGTCCAAAGAACACACCAGACAGGTCAGGGATAAAGTTATTGAGACATTTAAAGCAGGCTTAGGCTACAAAAAGATTTCCACAGCCTTAAACATCCCACAGAGCACTCTTCAAGCGATCATTCAGAAATGGAAGGAGTATGACACAACTGTAAACCTACCAAGACAAGGCCATCCACCTAAACTCACAGGCCGAACAAGGAGAGCGATGATCAGAAATGCAGTCAAGAGGCCCATGGTGACTCTGGACAAGCTGCAGAGATCTACAGCTCAAGTGGGGGAATCTGTCCATAGGACAACTATTAGTTGCGCACTGCACAAAGTTGCCCTTTATGGAAGAGTGCAAGAAGAAAGCCATTGTTAACAGAAAAGCATAAGTCCCGTTTGCAGTTTGCCACAAGCCATGTGGGGGACACAGCAAACGTGGAAGAAGGTGCTATGATCAGATGAGACCAAACTGGAACTATTTGGCCAAAATGCAAAACGCTATGTGTGGCGAAAAACTAACACTGCACATCACTCAGAACACACCATCCCCTGTCAAATATGGTGGTGGCAGCATCATGCTCTGGGGGTGCTTCTCTTCAGCAGGGACAGGGAAGCTGCTCAGAGTTGATGGGAAGATGGATGGAGCCAAATTCAGGGCAATCTTGGAAAAAAAACCTCTTGGAGTCAGCAAAAGACTTGAAACTGGGGCGGAGGTTCACCTTCAAGCAGGACAACAACCCTAAACATAAAGCCAACAATAGGGCAACAATGGAATGGTTTAAAAAAACATATCCATGTGTTAGAATGGCCCAGTCATAGTCCAGATCTAAATCCAATCGAGAATCTGTGGCAAGGTCTGAAAACTGCTGTTCACAAACACTGTCCATCTAATCTGACTGAGATGGAGCTGTTTTGCAAAGAAGAATGGGCAAGGATTTCAGACTCTAGATGTGCAAAGCTGGTAGAGACATACCCTAAAAGTCTGGCAGCTGTAATTGCAGCAAAAGGTGGTTCTACAAAGTATTGACTCAGGGGGCTGAACAATTATGCGCACCTCACTTTGCAGTTATTGATTTGTTAAAAATGTTTGGAATCATGTATGAATTTCGTTCCACTTCTCACGTGTACACCACTTTGTATTGGTCTTTTACGTGGAATTCCAATAAAATTGATTCATGTTTGTGGCAGTAATGTGACAAAATGTGGAAAATTTCAAGGGGCCAAATACTTTTGCAAACCACTGTATGTTACTATAAGTCAGGAAGGATTTTTTTTTCCTCTTCATACATTTGGTGGATTTTTATTTTTGCCTTCGTCTGGATCAACAGTAAGGCAGGTAATGAAGGTATTGCTATATGGGTTGGACTGGATGGAAGTATTTCTTTATGTGGCCTAATGTGGCCTAATGCCAGTTTGCAAGTTTGGATGCTGGAGAGCTCACAGCATGTGCATGTTTCTCAGCTTCTTTTTGATTCTTTCTATGCAGAATTGTTGTGGGTCGCTACCATTGCATAAGGCAACTTACCTTTCAATTGGTGATCTCTAATCAGCATTAATTATGGAATAAAAATATTCTCTCCCTCTATCCTTCAGAATGCTTGGTGCAGCCCACATTCTGCTTTCTACAAGAAAAAAACCCCATAAAATCCAATATGACGTATTTTGTATTACAATTGATATAATAGTGAATTTTATATTGTTTTTGAGTTAGATTTGAGTAAAACAAATCACCCTCCCTTATTCTCTGGCAAACTTCAGTCAACCAGGTGTCATGCATTTATTTTTGTTAGTGATAACCCCAGCTCAAGCTTGGGGATACTTAACCCCCAAAGTTTTGGCTTTCTAGTCACTGTTAACGGAGATCTTTTTAGAACAAAAAGACATTTATAAATAATCAGGGAGATTCAATAAAAGTTCTTATTGTTAAAAATGGTGCTAATTTTGCCCCAACCAATCAGATCCTATTTAACATTTGAAAGCTAACATCTGATTGGTTGGGGCAAAATTAGCACCATTTTTAACGATAAGAACTTTTATTGAATCTCCCTGAATATGTTTTATCTCTAATTGTAAACAATATTCTGTAACAAAATATAGTTATTATCTTCCATACCCCCTGTATTATTCCTGGCAATGTGTAAAATAGAATTGTCTGTTAATTGTTCAGATGCCTCATCAAGCTCTGCCTTGTAACTTGGCCAAACAAAAAGGCCTTAAGCATATGTCTTGGGTGACAACTCGTAGCATGTAAAATAGTATTCCTTGTTGTCAGCTTATGATAGACCTACATTATTATGTCACCTGAATTTGTTCTGCTTTGTAGCCACAAAGCCAAATATGGGATATCCAGATATGCTCTATAATAAAAGAAGCTGTAAAACTTAAATCTAAATCATTAGTGTTAATAAAGGGCACAAATTCCAACAGAGATATTTCAGTTTCATCCCAAGTCAGAAGCAGGTCATCGATATATTTGCCATACCATAGTATCTATCACCTGAAGGAGGTTCCACCAAAAAAACTTTGGACTCCTCCTACAAATCCCCTACAGGTTGAAATCAGGGGCAAAAGAGCCTCCCATCACAGTCCAGCACCCTTGGAGAACAGCTCATGAAACAGAAAATAATCATGTGTTAAAAATGAATAAATTTGACTGTAGAATAAAATCTAATAATAAGCTGTAAACTTCAAAAGTGCCAATGCAATCACCTTTAAGCCAAGAGATTTGTTAATCACAGAATAAGGAAACATTACATCTAAGATAAACCATTGATAGCCTTCCAATTTATATTACTTATTTTGCTGGCAAAAATGGGTAAGCATTTATGCTTAGTTACATTTTTATGGATCTTTGGATGGAAGAAAATTGTGGTGAGTTGGTAGTCGCAAGTTACTTAACATTATCTCAGTAAAAACTTCTACTTTGAAAGGGGAGCCTATCAATTTATCCAAATCAATTTTATAAATTTTAGTTGCAACATAAGGAAGTTGTCAGTAAGTATTAGGGCCATTAAGTTGGTGGTATGCTTCTGACATATTCAGGGAGATTCAATAAAAGTTCTTATTGTTTAAAATGATGCTAATTTTGCCCCAACCAATCAGATCTCATTTAACATTTGTAAGCTTACATTTGATTGGTTGGGGCAAAATTAGCACCATTTTTAACGATAAGAACTTTTATTGAATAACCCTGATAGTCCTTAGTAAAACTACCATCGTGACAGAGTCACCTTCAAATTTGTTTTTCTTGTGTCTGTAGGGATATTTCTTTTCTTTTTTCATATCTCTTCGGGTTTCTGCTGACCAGCAAAATCTTTTATTTTTTCTTGTTCCTTTCTTTCCCTTTCACCTATCCTACACAGTACACAGGAATGCACAACAACTTTGTTTTCTACATGGCAATGCTAAGGTTAAAAGTTATGCTGAATCTGATTAGATAGCAGGCAATCAAGCATTTAAACACATTTTCATTTTGCTGTGTTTATAATCCCTTTTTTTTGTACAAATGTTACTAAGTTAAAACTTTAAAGCAAATAGAGATGTATGAAATGAGTTTATACCTAAAAGGTTTTGTATACACACTTTTGCAGTTTGTTTGAGTACATAGGTGTCTTAATGTCAGATGTGCACATGAATCTGATAATGTTGTTTTTAAGATGATTATTTGGTTTGTAAGATGTTTTCCTTTTAACTATGTAGACCTTTTTATTAAATCTGTAACAAATCTGTTAAAATATATAACAATATATCCTTGTTATAGTAATAGCTTTTTGAGACCTGCAAATCCTAACCCTAATCCATTGGGTAGAGCATTCTCAAGAATTGCTGGAGACATGGACAAAAATGAGGTTCTGATCAAGCCAGTCCAACAGCCTGCCAGCCAACCAACCAATCCAGTCTTGCAACCTCTCCATCAGCATGCAAGTCCACCAGCTAGCCTGCCAGCTATTGAACCACCAGGACATGAAAAATATAAGCAGGGCTGTATGAAGAGGAATTAAAGGGCATGTCCACCCCCAAAACTATAATCCCCCCAACTACTGGCCCCACCATGTAGTGTAGTTTAATCCTTACCTCACATCCCAACTCCATCTGGTTCTCCTGTAGTCCCCCCCCAAAGTTCCAAAAACTGCCCACCAGGAGGCTAGCAGGTCCATATAGGACACTGCTTGACATGTCCCTGTGGTTTGCTATACATTGGAAAGACCACCACCTCCTTCCGTGAGAGATTTGCCAATCATCGGAGCTCGATAAGAGCGGCTTTGTCTAGTCAAGTATTTGAAACAAAGATGAGCAAATTTGGGGATCAACCTGTGGCAAGGCACTTTAAATCCAAGGGACATGGGTTATCTACATTAAAGTGTATGCTTATAGACTGTGTTCCTCCGATGGAGGGTGATAGAGCTAAGAGCCTTCTACGTCTGGAGGCTCGATGGATTTCAAAACTACAAACTGTAACACCTTATGGGCTTAATGAAATCAATAATCTGAGCTGCTTTTTATAATACCCCTTTGATTAAGTGGATATAACTATGTTATAGCATTATAATATGGTCGTTTGCTGCTATGTACGAGATTGTTTCTATTATGCTATTGATTATTTCTTTAGATATTTATATAGACTGGGGCTGTTCTGTAAATAGATTTAGTGTGTTAGTTTTAGATTTTGTACGGTTTTGATAACTTATTTATTATATTATCTATGTATACCAGCGCTATTTATCTATACATCTATAAGATGTACCCATTTGACATATGCCTCCCTGTGGTCTATGTCTGAATGGTAGCTCGATTTCGTATTTGGGTGATATATATATATATATAAAGAGGGTTAATAGGTTGGACTTGATGGACGTATGTCTTTATTCAACCTTAATTACTATGTTACTATGTTACAGTAATGTTTACTAAAAACCCCTTTGTTTATAAAGTATGTCAGTGTGCAGATAATATGATATTGTATGGGGCCTAGGAATGTGCATTGATTATTATTTCTATGTTTGGGAGAATCGTCAGTGACAATGACTGTGGGAGGAGTATGAAAAAAGTCAAAAGAGTGAGATTCTCCTTTAATATGCCAAATTTTGGGGGCTAATCTGACTGGCCTATGGTTCAACTGGTATGACATTTTGCTTGATATATAACACATGAATTAATATCTAAATTGAAATTACCCTATTGGATAGATTGCACTGATTAATCCAATGTCCAGTTGGATCATCTGACAAATTATCACCATGTATTTTTTATGCCACCTGATATTTTTTGCCCATTTCTTTGTTAAAGCAGAAGGAAAATGGATCAGACATGTTGGTAATGTTGGGCTGATTACATAGTTTCCAATAAATGACACAATCGGTCATGCTGAAAAGTCAGCAGAACCACTTTAATTCCCTTTCCAACAGATTACCTTTTAACAGTCAAATTGATAGTCTGATAAAGCAATTTCTAGTGGAGTGTGCTGCAGCAAACTTTTAATCTTGTTTTTATTGTAATGTGTTTCCTCATTAATCTAATGAGCATTCAGTGTATTGACCATGATTCCATGAGTTACAAACATCCGGCAAACATACAACTTCTGCTCAGTAAGGGCAAATACTGTACACCATGGGTGTCTGCAGGAGCCTACAGCCAGCTGGTCCACCATCTGGTTTGAAATTGCCTGTATTAAAATGAAATCATTTTATTCTCCTCTTTCTTTGGTCTTTAATTAATCTTGTACAGGATATGTGAAATGCAGTACTTAAGCAATACACGGAGTAGGTTTTTCGACCAATTTTTAAAATTTGATTGAATTGGTAGAAAAATCAAACTGTTTAATATATCAAGCAAGGGAAAAAAATAATGATTAGGTCAGGTCGTAATTTTTTAATTGGGACGAAATTGTAAAAAAATTAGATCTCAAAAAAACGAACCCTGTAAGTCCTGCTTTACTTCTGTCTCGGTTTGGCTTCATTTATATTGATCCCATCTCCTAGCTGACATCATTACAGTAAGTAGATTGCCATGCTCAGAGGTGTATGTAGAGGATTCTGCTTAGATATACCACCCGATAGATACAGAGGTAAGTAATAAAATAAGAGGATTCTTACACAAATATATGTAAATATACTTTTAGACGGAAGCTAAACTGGCAAATAAATGCTAGAGCACTTTACTTTAATGCCATTAGACAAAATGAAAAGTTATATTACCTGCATATGTTACATGCAGAATGTATGGAAATCTTAGAGGATACAATATTGTATCTTTGTCATGCTGAGGTTCTTCATGCCCATAGGTAGCAAAATGCAATAAAACTGGGGAAACAATTGTCCCATAAAATGAGTTAACCGGTATATTTATAGTTTTAACAGAGTTTCTTTAGTCATTCCCACATATTTAACAGCATAGATTACTTAACGCTGACACATCCTTACTATGGAAAACCAAGGGAATATTTTTGAATAAATATTAATGCAAGTGTATAAACCGAATCAGGGACCTTTCAGTTTACCCAGCCAAAGAAACAGTTTAATGAATTGGAAAAAAGATGTTAACATCATCAATCAAGCACATCAGCAGGAATTAAAATGAAATACACATGTTGGAGTATTCTGACATTGCAATGAAGGGGGCGCAGGAGTTGCCAATACAGAGAAAGCAGCTCATAAATAGAACCATCTTTTTTAATGCAAGCCATGACTAGGTTATGACATGTTAATGTCTTCGCCAATTCTTCTTATATATTAATAATCTTATTTTCTCATTAAGTACCATTATCATATGACCACTTGGTCATACCAAAATGAAATTGTCCTTTACAACCATAGAAATGTATTCTACTTTTAATTTATAACACTGTGCCATCAGTATTCGTTCAATCAAATGACTCTTAACATAATATTTGGTGCCATAATTTTTACACTGAGCAGTTATTAGACATTAATAAAGCTATTGATCTCAATTATTTCAAAACCTTTTTATAGCTTATTCTGCAGAAACTAGTGAAAAATCTAATGGAACTCCATTAATGCATCCAACATGGTTCACTTTAAATAGTAGTCTAGATGGTTTGCTCTTTAATGTCCAATTATAAAAGACAAAATAGACCCAATAAATTTCCAAACTAACCTGCAGTTGTTCCCACGATGTAGAACCACTTTTACTGCTTTTGCATCGTATGAATGGGAGAGGTAACGTGCTCTCTTTGCATGGCTTTAAAGCCAACACCGAAAAGGCTTCATTTTGGTGCAAAAAACAAGCTCAATAATCATCACTAAATTCCTTGCATCACTTGCACTGTGCTATTAGCATGGGTTTTGCAGTTATTTTCCCCATAGCACGGGTGATTGCATCTCCCTGTAGGTACCCTACAAATGTGCAATATTTTTGTAGAATGGCCGAACTCACTGAAATTTGAAAAATTTAAAAAAAAGCTTAAAAGATTGTAAGTTCCACCTAAAATGAAGGTATAAATAGAATGGTAACTTATAGTAAATGGCTCAGGGACTTGTGAAATGCTCTGGGGAACAACGAATCGATGTCCAAAATTTTTTAAAAAAAAAAGTCAAGTACTGGAAACTTCATGCACTTCCTGTTCTGGCATATTGAATATTATTTCCGCATTTCTAGAAATTTTACATTTGGAATTTCTAGAAATATGGAAATTTTAAAAATTAGAAATTCTAGATCGAACGATATTAGTAATTATTGAAACAGTTCCACGGTTTGGAAAAATTTAGAAAAAGTCAGAAATCCGTGAAGTCCAAGTTCTGGCAGATCCATGAAATCAGCTACAAAACCAGGTTTGGGTCCATCTCTAGTTAAAAGTATTTTTATTGGTTGCTGTTAAATAAGGGGACTAATTCATCCATAGGCCACATAGTATTTTGCTGTTAACCTAGACACAGACATAAATATTATATATAACAAAAATTATTATATAAAAAAGAATTGAACAGCACTCTATTCACATGAATCCTTTATTTATGTGAAGACAGTGCTGTATAAATCCTTATTGTTCTAATTTATACAAGGGATAGGAATTTCCCTTAAAGATACATGTACATCGATACTGTTTTTATACACTATTTTATTGGGTGTATAGCTGTAAGACCTACAGAGATGTTTAATTTAGGATATGCATCATAGAAAGGCTGATTGCGGAAGGAGCTTGGCAATATAAAGATGGATGAGCATTTAAAAGGCATTGATCAACTGGGGAACAGTGTTTATATTGAGATGGTTCTGAAGAATGAATATAGAGTCCTGAAAAAAAGAGTGAAGGAATGAGCTGGGAGGACCAAAGCAATTTAAAGCTTTGAAGAGAATAAGAGGATTATGCTTCACTTGATTGGATGTCAAGAGAGTGAATTCATAAGAGTGAGCCAGGAAGTGGTTTTCAAGCACATGACATGATGTAAATAGCAGAATTATTTCAGATTATATTTAATAAGAATAGAATCCAGTTGACCTGGAAGCAACATATATAGCAATCTAATATGGGGATGATATGGATATGAATAAATGATTTAGCAGTAGATAGGAAAAGGAGGGAGTATCTTTGCAGAATTTTATTAGCTCATTTGTGAGCCAAAAAGGGATTAAAGTAAGGCTAGTGTACCAAGGTAGGTGCAAAGAAATCTAGGAGTTTGTGCAGATAAATAGTCTAGAATTCATACCAACCACACTTAATAATGGACAAATCATGTACAGCAATAGATGCTCCTTCGGTTTCTTTCTACACAAATTCAAGCAGCAACAATAATTGTTTACATTATTTTTATCTTCAAAATGTTGTTATGGGATCCAACAGATTTTTGTGTACATGTAAAATCAGCAGCAGACATATGTTGCCTTTTCTGTAAATCCCTTAAAACATAGCATTTGGCAAGTTCAATTTAGATATAACCTTTTCCAAATGAATTATATTGTAGAATGAAAGCATTCACAGAACATTCACAATGAGAATTTCTCATTCAACCTTGTATGTGAATATTTCTAGAACTCTGCTAGAAAAAAGGGTGAATTGAAAAGCGACTAATTTATTTCATGAGAAAAGTTTCAGGACATCAGTGGCCAGGAGACAATGCACAATCCCAAAAAATCTATTTTTAAAGGCCAAGTCCACTCTTCAAATTAAAAATTGTGTTACATCATGGATTGTAACAGACAACTTCACAGCCAATGACTGAATGCCATTTCTCCAGTGCCTCCTAAGCATGTCAGGTGAGAGGAGAGGGGAGGGGGATACATCTTTTGCTGCCCTATGGTCAGCTTCTAACTATTGTAGTTTTAGGTTTTGATATGTGGTTATCTCTACAATTTTTTTAGGGGTGAACATGCCCTTAAGTAAAACTACCACTTCTCTATAATCAAACTGATAGGGGAAACCTATTTGCTAATACATTAGAGGTATAAAAAACTGGAAATGTTTAGTTGTGTCTGTACTGCTCCTCTGGTATGTAATCAACAGGGGGTAACTACTGCCCTTCCCACCCCTGTGGCCACGGGGGGCGGATGGCAGGACGGCCCGCCACAAACTTTAAAAACAGCTGATCCCGCTTAGAAGGAAAAAAAATGCACCATCAGTGAATAAAAGGCCTGGACCTGATTCTGGAACGAACATGAAGTTGGGTCCGGTCTATTAACAGCTGATTGCGCGTTATTTTCCTTCTTACACAGGATCAGCTGTTTAACAACGACTGATTTGGAGGGTGTCATGGGGCCAGGCCTCCTATCTCGCAGGGGGGCCCTGTGTGTATGCCCCTGGATAGAACCCTCCAGTCCAGGTTTGTAAATGATTTAAAGGACAATTACACTCACATTTCCGACACCTGATTAGTACTGAGGGTGAAGACCTAAACCACTAAGTCCTTACCCGGGTCCTTATGATCAGCCGGATAGTTACATGATGTTTCCTCGTCCTTCATTTCTGCTCTGCCTCTCTGCAATGTAACCAATGGGAAGACACTTTTTTTTGCAGATTGTCTTCCATTGGCTGCATGACAGAAAGGACAGCCAGAAGAGGTGAGTGTGGCTAAGGAATCTATATGTATAAGTATAACGCTGATCAGGGGTAAGGTACTTTAGCAGTTAGGTCCTCACCGTGGGTACTATTAATAGGGAAAGACGAGAAGCGAGGTGGAAGAGAGTATATAATATTTAATGTAAGATAATTAATATTCTGTTGTTAAAGTCTTCATTTTTTATAGGAAACTCAATAATTCGAACAAAAATTAAAATAAAATGTCTTTATAAAAATTAATAATGGAAGGTAGCTAAGAATTCTGTAAACAAATGCTAACATTTCAAAACAAAAACACATGCATTACAATCTAAAATTGAATATTCTCTTTCTCTCTCTCTAATAATATTAACAGAGCTAAAGCATCAGCTATATTTTTATCTGTATGATAAACAAGTGCCTTTTTACCTGAATCTAATGTCTAGACATGACATATCCTAAAGGTATGCCTTTGTTTTGTGGTACGGTAAGTTTACAAATCCAGAACTTATAATTGCCATCGTCAGTGAAAAGTAGAAAGTCTTCCAAGCAGCTGCTTTGGGTAATCGTTTGGAGTGTTTTCAACTGTCATATGGTTAACATTGAGCGAATGCTAAAGTTACCTTAAAACTGAACATATTTAACCCTTACTTGGCAGATAACAACGATACTGGAGGAAACTGTAAAAATAATACAACCAATTAATTTTATTTTTGCTAAACATGTTTTTTTAGAGAGAATTTATAATCCTGCAGGAATTTTCTTTTAATTTTGCTTTGCCAATTTTGATACCTTCAGATTTTCAGATTGTTTCTCATTTATAATCCACGACATTGACAATTTAAATAATCTAGAACTTGCCTTTGTTGGAAAATAAAGGCACTGTATCGCTATTTTGCAAAACGCGCCTTTAACAAACCTTACTGGGTTCATGAATCTATGATCATAGTCGTACTTATACGAAGGTGGTTGTACAATTAGGATTGCGATTGTTCAGATACTATTGTGTTTGTAATTGTACAATTTCCAACAATATCATTGCTGTGTGTACACCGCATGGTATTGGCCACAGCTGTATATTTACATCCGCGATCCATTTTTACGATAACGCGTGTTATTGGAAGTTGAAGTATTGAATAACGCCCAATGTGAGGTCTTTGCTCCTGAAAGGTATCTTAGGTCAGTACCTCCTAAATTGAAAGCAATTTCCTTGCAGTAAACTTTTGGGGATATGACTGCAGAATTGTGAAGGGAAAGGGAGGGCAAATTTCTTGGTTCATTAAATTCTTATGAACATTGACAATGATAAATTAATAGAGGTAATGTAGTAGTTTTTTAAGCATCAGAGAAACTGTGTCAAGTTTGTACAAAATAATTAGATAAAATTTCCTCTCAATTTCTTTATTGTTAGGCTGGGTAACAACATGCATTTTTTCATCCTTACATTTTTTTGGGGCGACTGACCGATACACGTAATATTAGTTGTATGTACCGGCCTAAATGGCAAAGAAAAAAACTGGCTGCTTCAATATTGACTGAAAATGCATTTGTTTGGGGTTAGGGTTTAGGGATGAGGTCATGGATGCACTACATGTAAAAGACACCTCTGAGGCCACACTGAAGTGAGCACAAGCGCGCTGGAAATGGGCATGCAAACGATTGCACACGTGTTTCTGGACCACTCCTGCTAGTGTGGCCTAGCCCTGAAAACTGCAGTCACTTCTGTGAAAACATGCATTAAATGTTTACAACACAATAATAATGCTTTCCCATCAGTACTGTCAAGGATATGTGCATTAAAATGATAGGTTTAAATTATGATGCAAAATAAAGCTATAAAAGTAACAATCTACTACAAAAATACAGAATTGCAATGTTCCTTTTCATCTGTATTTTATAATGAATTTAAAAGTAGGATACAAAATTGTGTGAACCTGCTACAGAACAGCTGATTATCATCCTAATGGAAAACGTAAGATGCATAGAAGCTTATAATGGTTTCCCTCCCTGCTATATGTTGTTGCATTAGATATAGTGATAAATGCAACCCATATGCCGTGTGGTCTAAGAAAATGATATATTCTGCAAAATCTAGGGACAGAAAAATTTTCAGACATATGCTTGCAATTGTATGCATGGATCTGCAAGCAAAAGTCTCATGTCTTACCCCTGAGATTACAGATAAATGAAATAATTTCAAATACATGACATAGAAATACATTGCTTTAGATACCTCCTTTTTCTTGCATGAACTTAAATAATCCCCCTTTAATCTATTACAGAAGACAGATAAAAGTAGACTTGATGTGGATATTGGGTTAATGTTTTACTCTATGATCTCTGCCTATTCTCTACATGAGAAATTACCTTTATTGTGAAGGAAACTTTATCCATGGTTTATAAAGAACTATAATTCATTGCAAATTATGTGATTCAAATGCAACATATGAAAAATGTTCTTATATTCTGTTCTAAGGAAAATTTCACAATCTTGAGAAATTATGCAGTAAATGTTTCAAGTAGACATACAGCCTGATAACAATATGGCTACTAATGATAATGAAGTACTGTTTGCACAATGATTATATAATATACAGGTTTATGTGAAAATTAGCCACCAATGCTACATACAGAGGTGCGATTTCAAAAGGCTGTTGAAAGGCTGTTACAGCAGACTATTGATCGGACATCGTTGAATAATTCACATTGGGCCCTATTTATAACGTTTCGTTATGGGTAAAGCCCTAAAATCTTCACTTGTGATGGATGATACACAGCCAGGGTTATTTGTACCCATTATAAATACAGCCGTGGCATAACTACACCACCCCTGGATGGTACCAGGGCCCTCCACAAGCCCATAACCTCCGCAATCAGCTGTTTTTAAACAGCTGATCGCGCGTATGAATGAAACATACAGAAATATCGAACGGTGGGCCGAAATATCTGTTGTGTGTACCCAGCATAATGAATATACTTTATAACAAAAGTAAAGGGGATATATGTATGGCCAACTGTGATATTATTCATGGCAAGTAGAGAATATTAATATTATTATATGATCCATATCTTATATAAGAAATGATACAAATTTTTTATGTCATGGATACGTGTACCCATTTGCGGTGCCCCGCGTGACGTCATCTAACCACCATGCGGGGGGGGGGGGGGGCTTGCCGTGGGGTTGGGGTTTGCTACCATAATAGAAAAAATGTATGTATTCGGCATGAGCCTTCTTCTGGGCTTGTTCAGTGGTATTCCATTTAGGAATCCCCCTTGAAAATCATGGGATCCCCCTTATCTTAATCCATAGAAGAGTGTAAAGGTGCAGGACTCATTGCCTGATCTGCAGGAGATCATCAATGAGCCCCGATCAAATGGCCACATAGCGTCCATAAACGACACAGTTATTGCCGAAACGCGCTACATACATAGCTCATGTGCGTGAGGTTAAAGCTGGGCATACACTAGGTAGATAGAAAGAAATATCATCTAATGTCAAAGACCACATTTTACAAGTAGTATTTTTATCATAAGATAATTCCATCTGACCCATTTTATGATCTCAAATTATTGCATAAAAGAAAGGCTAGGTGGTTCTTAGTTAGATTGGACATTTGTCTGTAAATGAAATCTAATCTGAAGATATTGAATGATCAGATTGGTGAGGACATATTTTTTTTGTGTTTTTGATAGACCAATCGGCAAATATTGATGGTTTATCAAAAAAAAACATGATTGGGAAAACGGAATTTTCCATCAACCCCATCTACCAGAACTAGACCTTCATAGTATTACAGCTGAATATACGGAGAAATCCCCGTGCAAGTTTGGGATTTTAGATTGTTTGGCCAGACATAAATCTGATCTGAAAAACATAGGAACGTGTAGGCTCCCTAAAGTAGTGTATGGGGACCTAAACAATCCCCTGGCTGATAACATCCAAAGTGGAAAAAAGGGAAGATCCCTTATGTGATGTTAATATGATGATGGTACAAAAGGGCGTACTGTTATAATAAACATGGTACAGTCCTGTATTTCCATAATAATAATCTAGGTATAGAAAGCTCATGGAATGAGTTGAGTAAAAGGTGTAACAAAGATATAATTAATTGTAAGTCCCTCCAGTATTATTGTATCTTTTACACCCTCTATATTTCAACAACTTTATCTTTTTTATTACAGTTCCCACTCTAATCAGCCAAAACATTAACTTATTACTATTTCTCAACCAAAGCCATCCTGGAATTATCTAGTAACATTTCTATCATCTCTTACAAATATTGCTATCTTTGTTGATATTGGAAAAAAATCCATTAAAATAAAACATGAATCAAATTCTATTTCAATTTATTTACATTTTTTCAGAGTTTAAAATTTTTTTTATGTGAAATAATCTATTGAGTCCACATGAGATAGCAATGAGAATATAGAGTCAAAGGGAATTACTGTAAATAGAAAATGAGTCGGGGTTTTAGACATATGGATGTGAACCAGAATCCATCATGGACTCTGGACATTGAAACTCAAAATCTAAATACAAAAAAGTTTTCATCTGATCCCATGAGATCAGATTAAAAAAAACACTGACAATAGGATTCTATCTCTCTCCTCTCCTGTAGCATATGTATAAACCTAGGTACACATGTTAGATAAATTTCACTTCAAATGATTGTTACCAATTGTTCCAATGTCTATTTATCTAATGTATGCCTATTTTTTGCTATGCAAAGAGAGAAAAAAATAAACCAAAGGATGTGAAATTGTTCAGTGATCCGAGGATGAGAGCTTGAAAATATTCCCCTGTAAAACTTTGTTTGCTGAAGGAAAAGTAAAAGTATAGTATAGTATGATAAAGACATACGTCCATCCCGTCGACCTACTCAGCAATATCCACATATACTGCCTAAACTGTTGATCCAGAGGAAGGCAAAAAATACCCCACCAGAATTATGAAGGGGGAAAAAAATTCCTTCCTGGCTCAAGTGGCAATTGGAAATATCCCTGGATCAACTTCACGTTATGTATAATACAGTAACCTGTAACATTCCCTTGTTTTTCAGAAACTCATCAGATTCCTTTTAAAACTACCTTTCCTGAAACTACTTCTTTCTTAATTTTTTATTATTTTAGTTTCCCTTCTCTGAATCCTTTTTATTTCCAAATCACTGGCAAGGTACAAGGGTTGCAAAGGTCGCAAAGGTCGCAAATCCACCGCGGATTTATCCCGTTCGTGAACGGCAGATTTCCGCCTTCCGATCTTTCGAACCGCAGATTTCTCGTATTTTCGGGAAATACGTTTTCGAAAATTTTGGAAAATACAGGATGTCCTTATTTTCGTAATTACGTATTTTCGAAAATGTTCGAAATTACGAGAATTACTCGTGTTTTCGGAAAATACATTTTGAAAATTTTCGAAACTACGAAAATTTTTAAAATACGAGAAATCTCATAATTTCGAAAATATTTTTCATTTTAACGGGTCCGTTCGCGGATTTTCGAATTTTTCCAAAAATTCGCGGATCC
The DNA here is from genome assembly GCA_019447015.1 of Hymenochirus boettgeri. Lineage (NCBI taxonomy): Eukaryota > Metazoa > Chordata > Amphibia > Anura > Pipidae > Hymenochirus > Hymenochirus boettgeri. Next base: position 65,785,579 of record CM033477.1, read on the forward strand.
TCAAGCGGACCGGATTTTACGAAGTTCGGACATCTCTACTAGGCTCATGTACCTGGCAGGCCTGCAACACAGTGTAAGCTCTGTGCTGTAAGGTGTACACATTGTCTGGACAAATTTTCTTTTAGCCATAGGTCCACTGCTGGTACTGGAGACCTGCTGTGAATGTGGTGCGATCCCCATTCACCTATGTTACTGCTTTGGTTAGTACTCTTTGGTACTGCTCTGCACTTGCAATCGGTAGTGCAGAGCAGTGATTTACAGTCAGAGCAGGAGGCTCCCTCTTACCCAATTGCAAGCATGCAGAGATAGCGGGAGACTCAAACCTCTGTTCTGACTGTAAATCACTGCTCTGCACTATTGATTGCAAGTGCAGAGCACCAGTCAGCTGTTTTGTGCTTCATTACCGACCAAAGCAGTAACAGAGATGGTCACAACAGTACCAGAGATGGAAGGAAATATAAGGTAGCTACTCACGGTGACTGGAAAAAACCTTTATTGAAATAGCACGGAGAAACAACACCTTAATGTGGGTTCCTGCTTGACACATTTTGTGATAACAACCACTTCCTCAGAAGCTAGATGGAGGAGGTGAGGATCGCAGAACTGCAGTTCTCCAGCATTAAAGTCAATGGGAGAAAATAGTTCAATAATTTCGAATTAGTTACAAATAAAATAGCAATGGTAACTTACTGTAACTGGCTCTGGGACCTGGGAAATGGTCTGGGAAACATGTCCATATCACCAAACCTTCTTCCTTCCTAAACACTTCCTTCCTCCACAATCAGGCAATTGTCGAAAACCAAACTAGTTTGGAGTTCGGGAAATCCTTACCTTTCTCCTTAGCTCCTTACGGTTCTCCTGCAATGGCTACTCAAAGTTCAGGAAAATGAAGAGTGGGAGCTGTCATCCTGCAAAAATGTTTCTGCCTCCTCTTTCGCCTCTGGGAGGTTGTGTGACATGCACAGGGGAGCCCTTTGCCCCGTACCTCCCACCCTTCCGATCCCCCATGCCTGCATTTCTACCTAGCGTAATTTCCTTTTGACATATTGTACCTTCCCCTGCCCACTTCTAAAAACCCAGTTATATCATTAAAAAACCTTTTAAAAGTCACAAGTAGAGATGACAGAAATGGTCTGGGGAACATGTCCATATCACCAAACCTTCTGTAAACACTTTCCTCCGCACCTTCCTCGATTTGTCAATTTTACGCAATTTTACATCCGCAAGTTTGGAAAACCAAACTAGTTTGGAGTTCAGAAAGTTCTACGTTTGAGTTTGTCTAAACTACTAAAGTTCAGACAAAAAAAGTCCATCTCTAGTCACAAGAAGTAACATGCCCCTATACTACAAGGCCATGGGCCAACTTCTGTTATACAAGCCATGGAACTTAAAAGTAACAGGTAATATTTATATATTTTAAAATATGTGGTGAATTATTGCCTATAATGAACAGTTTTCAGGGGTTCCTGTGACAAAAAGTACCTTTTATCAGCAGATCCTGTCTGTCATCTTTTAAACATCTTTACTTTGTGTACCCAGCTATAGGCCACATCAACAAACTGTTCTACAGTGCAATATGAGTATGGAAGCGTGCAAAATAACTGCTGAATCTTGTCAAAACAGGCTCTTAAGCTGGGTACACACATTCCCATTAAAGGGCCAATCCCATTGGTACCGTTTTATTTACTGTTTATTTAATTGAACAATAGGTGCCAATGCCAGAGGTATTGAGACAATGATCGGTTTCCTAAATGATGGAAACAGCCAATGCCAAAGCAAATAAATAACACCTTTCTTTAATAAAAACTCTTTTGGTGGAAATCCACTTTATAGGAGAAAGGGAAATGATAAACAATGAGTCACTTCACAAATAAAAAGTGAGGACGTTGTTCTCTAAAAATAGACTTTTTCAGTGGATGACTTAAGCCCTTAGATTTCTTTTACTGATATTAACATGATAGAAGAGAACTTTTATATTATTGAACACAATAATAGTGAGATTCAATAAAAGTTCTTATTGTTTAAAATGGTGATAATTTTGCCCCAACCAATCAGATCTTATTTAACATTTGAAAGCTAACATCTGATTGGTTGAGGCAAAAATTGGACCTTTTTTAATGATAAGAACTTTTATTGAATCTCCCTGAATATATTTTGTCAAAACCAATTCAACTGAGGTTCTATTGGAAGTTTAGCCAATCAATCAGTAACAATAATACACAGTAGATAAACTTGATGATTTGTTGCTTGAAAGATTCCTGGAGTTCACATTGGGCCAGATTAACTTTGCGCTGATAATTTAGCATATGATATAGCAATAGGACTGGGGGCTTTCAAGTGTTAGGAAAGACTATTATTTGTAAATGACTCTGGAAAGTTACCATTGTCAATCATTTTTCCTGATTTATTGACACAAATCTCTCTATGGGTTTACCGCTAGATCGCTAGTGGTTTTCCCAAACGAGCGTGCGCCCGACAAACATTCCCGCCGGATGAGCAGATCCTGCAGATCCTGTCTGTCATCTTTCAAAAATCAGTAGTTTGTCTACCCAGCTTTACGCTGGCCATACACTAGTTAGGCGTTAGATAGATCAGACGTTCATCCATAGACAAATGTCTAATCTATCTAACCTCTAATACCACATTTTCGGAGTAGTGGTCCTTACCTTCAAATATTCCCATTCTTTGCACATACAGGAACTTTGTGGGAACATCTGAAGGTAAAGTATGTTGTATGGGCACCATTACAAAGCAGCAACTAAGCAGCCACTGTCGGAATAAATACAATCAATTAATGCTTATGGCAGACTATGGCTGCTGTTTAGGTACTTCCCATAAAAACTAGAAATTTGAACATTTAAGCATTTAATAAAAGCACCCAAGTAGCGGCCATAGGCTGCCATTAGGTGGTTTGTTAATATTTCTCATGTGGCTCAAATAGCAACAATTGTCTGTTTGTCACACCACAAAGCACTGTGCTTAGTATGCTATGTGTATGCACATAGAGTAATAAGTGCGTCGGGACAGAGAAAGGCAAAGCAGCAGTTATACAGAGCAGCAGGTGCCAGGACTTACCATAACCACCAGAAAAAGGTAAGCTCAGAGTGGAGCTGAATGAGTGAAGGGAGAAGATTGGATCATTAGAGGAGCTAAAATAATAATAGGAATGGGAAGCAGCAGTGGAGAGTAAGAGGGGAATCTAATAAAGATTGGAGACCCAGATGTAATAAATAGTAAGTAAAAAGAAAGAAAGGAAACATGGATGTGAAAAAGAATTGAAAGAAAAACAATGGCCAGAATGGGATTATGGGAAACTAAAAGGGAGAAGGAGTAACTAAAGGCAATAAGATAAAGGAGGGAGGGAATGGAACAAGGAAAAAGAAGGAAAATAGAAAGAAGTCATATCGTAAATGAGACCAAAAAGGTCTCACAGGAAGGAGGGTACAAGGGTGGGGGGAGGTTTGCTGTGTGGAAAGGAGGCCCAGGTCTGAACTGCTTATCAGGACCCATATACAACATTAGCTATTCCACTGTTCAGCATCAATATTTACTCCTCCAATCAACCAATCACAATGAGCCAACCAGTATGGTTCTAGTCATGCTTGAAGATACCTCCTGCTGCCTGTACTTTAACAGGAACAAGCCATTGTTTTGTATTTATATGGATGGGGGTCACTTTCCTTCTGAATTGAATTGATTCTGGAAAGTTGTCCAGCATGACATGAGAATAAACTGATTTTCCTGATTAATGGTATATGGCTACATGATACTGTACAATAACTAGAAAGCACTTCCTGGCCAGCAGAAACAAGTATCATTTGATGGAAAAAAAACTTCTGCTTTTCATCACTACACTAACTGACCTAATGATACAAATTTCTTGAATGTGCAAATTCAATATATTCCATAAATAGTAAATAGAACCTCTGTGATTGCAATTGTTTATATTGTATGATAATCACTTAAAGGGGAAGTTAAATGGAAAAAAATATTTTCCGTTAATTTATATTACACATACCTTAGTTATTACACATTTTTATTTATATTTATTTTTGAAAAATTGTTTGTTTGTTTGTTTGTTTGCTAAGCCTTAAAGTTCTACCGCAATGGCTGTTGTGTGATAGAATTAGTCTTGGATCACTTCTAAGCAACTGATTTCCCAGGGAGCTGAGTCAAAATGCATGGTTTTCCTGCATTTAAAGGAGAACAAAATTTAAATTTTTTAAAACCTATTTTCTCCCCAGAACACCTATACATTGTAAGATTCTTCTCTAGGAAGTTCATGTGAGAGAAACAGATTCTGTAAATAAGAAGGTTTCCATGTTGTTGCCAGTACAACCAACAGCCCATGAAGTCATCAAAGAGCCATATGCCCTGACTCCAGTATTCACTGTCTCTCTGCACTGAGTGTTTTCTATAGACCAATATGGAAGTCCCTGATAAGTTGCTTGTTACCCTGCAGTTTATTTACCAATCACTGTGAGTTGCTGGAAAATAAACTGCAGGGTAAAATGCAGCTTTCAAAGTCTTATCAGGGACATATTCTGTTTTTTTTATTATTCTTTCAGCAAAAAAAAAGGTTCTAAATGTACAAGGATGCTCTGCTTGTTCAGTGTTGGCGCACCGGATAAGGCACCAGGTATCAAGATATACAGTTCAGAAAGTCACAAGTTCAATACCCCAAACTTTTTTTGTTTCTATTACGTTTTAAGCAAAAGATAAAGCTTCTAAATGTACATACATTTTTAGCTTTTTTCAGTGGTGGCTCATCCGGTAAGATGCCAGTTTTAGAAACACAGTTCAGAAGGTCACAAGTTGAAATCCTCACACTTACCTTTAATTTTTGACAGGGTAAATGCACAAGATACAGGTTCTATTCCCCAGACTTAATGTTATTTATTTTTTTATTTTAGTATTCCGTTTCTTACATCCATGCTATCTATGAAATACACTGCAAAGATTAACAAAAAACTGAAATCCCTGTTCTGTGTCAGGGAGAGGGAGGATCGCTATAATGTGATTGATGTCCCCCAGCCCCAACCGCATGTTTGTTTTTTTTAAAAAGCTCCCCAAACTCTTACTTACCTCTCCGCTTTCCTCTGCTGCACTGAATGACCGGCAGCCGCGTCCGTGATTGGCTGCCACTCAGCCAATCACAGACGCGACTGCCGGTCCCGCCCCTCTGCTTGCATTCTCGCAAGCAGAGGGCCGGCAGTGCGGCGGAGGATCGAGGGGAGGTAAGTAAGAGTTTGGGGGGCTTTTTAAAAAAACAAAACATGCGGTTGGGGCTGGGGGACATGGGGGAGCATGATATTACATTTTTATTTTAGGGGTGGACATAGCCTTTAATAATACAGAAGATTTTTTTAAAAACTTTCAGGGTTATTCAATAAAAGTTCTTATTGTTTAAAATGGTGCTAATTTTGCCCCAACCAATCAGATGTTAGCTTTCAAATGTTAAATAAGTTCTGATTGGCTGAGGCAAATTTAGCACCATTTTAAACGATTAGAACTTTTATTGAATAACCCTGTTTATTTAAGCTATAATGTGTGTTATGCAGACATACACATCTATACAGAGATACATACATGCATTCACACACATGCAGACACACACACATACAGACACACACACACACACACACACACACACACATGTATACACACATGCAGACCCACCCCCCCACACACACTGCTTGCAGACACACACTAACACACATGCATACAGATACAAATATGTACGCATGCATGCACACTCACATGCATGTAGATACACATTTGCATACAGAAAAACATGCATGCACATACATACATGCATGCAGGCACACATACATGCATGCAGACACAGATGCATACAGACACAAAGATACATTCATGCAGACATATACATATACAAACAGACACCCACATGCATGCAGACCCACACATACATGCATGCAGATCCACTCATAGACACATGCATGCAGATTCACACATGCACACATGCATGCACACCCACACATGCACACCCAGACATACACACATATATGAGCACCCACACATACACAAATGCATTCACACCCACATGCAGACACTCACTCAGAAAGCTCCCCAGACCTACATCACAGATCCGACTCCTTCCCACTCTCAGCAGGTGAAGGTGGTTGTCTCAGTACCCTCACTTCCTATCCACTGTGCACTGTCAGGTACGAATAAAGTTGAAAAAAAAATGGAACTTCATTTTTTATTCATACCTCACAGCCAGGACATTGCAGAGATTATGGGAGGTTTGCGAAGACAGCAGGTGACATCAGGGAATATTAGCTGGTTGGTGCAGGTAAGAGTTCTCAGGGAGGAAACTTCCAGTGGTTTTTGGCAGCAGCAGGGGGTAGTGTGGTGGACACCTAGCAGCCAGGGGAGGGAAGTGCAGTGACACACACACACACAGAGGCACGGAACCGGAACTCGGCAGTTAGTTTTTTGATTATATATTATGATACATGTTAAAATCATAGTAAAATTAACGTTAGAAGAAAAGGCTTACATACGGATCTCCTCAAAAATAACTACAATATATAGGACTTTAAGCACAGAGTTTTGGAAGTGGTCCAAAAACATCCTTGGATGTTTGCCACAGCAACTATCAGCACCCAGCAAACAATATGTTTGATAATTCAGAAACCCTACAAAAAAAGTTACAAATCACAGTAATTTTAAAAAGCACAATAATCCACTGTGTAATCTAACTAAGCATGTATATGTTTTTACAAATGTGTTTTGATTAAGATGCTACACTAAAATGACTTCCCATTTTGAAGGGAGACTTAAATAACATGGTTCATTGCTGTTATATTAGGTTAATGAATTGTTGCAGAGTTTATCTCAGAATGCAGAAGCTTATCTATAACAAAATGATGCATTATATATCTGGCACATAATAATATTCATGAGCACTTTAAAATATTAATTAAATTTAAATTGTTAACCATTTGGCAACATTTAATGCAATGTTGCTTTTTGATCTCTTAATAAAAATGTAAAACAACGTGTTCCAAATGCAATTTATTTTTCATATTTTTCCTTTTGCATCTTTTTGCCAAGGTAACTACACAAAACATTAAATATTTTAAATTAGATGGTATAATTTTTGAACTAAACCTATTAAAAATGTTTTTGTTTAACTTTGCAGACACATACAAATAAGAGACAAATCACATAACACACACAAATCATTTGAGGGAGCCCAAATAATAATTGCTTGAACAGATGATGAAGAATAAACATTAACAACCCACTTATAGAGAATAGAGATGGACACAAAACCAAACTCGAACCCGAGTTCGAGACGAACTTTATGAGTTTGGGCGACCTTGAACTATTCGAACTAGTTTGTTTTTCCGGACTTGCGGCTGTATTTTTGATAATTATCCATTTGCTAACCCTAGAATGTATAATTCGCTAACCCTAAGGGGCATATTTATAAAGGTTTGTTAAACTTTACACTTTTTTTTTTTCACTTTAATGCAGCCTTTTCGCCAAATTTGGATTTTTGGCTATTTACAGTATAAAGCAGTGATAACCAGTGGCGAAAGGTCATTACCACTACATTTCGCTTTTCGCCATACATCTCTGTAGTAACCGCTCAAGCATATTTAGAAAATGGAGAAAAGTGTATTTTTGCGTTAAGTCCAGCCATTCCAATTCGCCAAGTCTAAGGTTGGCAAAAACGCATAAGTGGACATTTATTTAGCCTGCCAATGGGTCCATGGAAGGTGTCAGTACATTGTGGAGTGTTTCTCAAAACTAATAAATACCCAGGGGGGTGTTAGACTATTTACCAGCATTTACTGTAATACAATTAGTGATTTTTTCGCTTTTTTTTCTTTCATCAGTTATTAAAAAAGGCAAATTTTCATCAAAAGTGAAAATTATGTAGCAAAAAGTGGCACTAATAATGCTGAAAAAGCGCAGCACATATGATGGTAAATAGGTAATACTCCCTGGTGGTTTTTCAAAGTAGTATTAAATTGGTTAATACACATGAACACCTATCTTTGTTATTTAAAAATAGCCTAACACATTTGGTGTTTTTTTCAGCCAAAGATATAAATAGTATAAAACTCAAAAGGCGAATTTTCTCTATATTATGAAGAGGACTAATTTTTTAGTATTGCTTATTTTCAGCAAACTGCAGCTAATTATTAAACCAGTTCCATTACATCCCATAGTGTTGTGTAAGAAATAGTCATGTTAATGGAACATTCCAGTAAGTAATGATGTTCAGCAAAAATTCTGGTAACTGCAAAAAGAAGCAACAAAAGGGAGAAAAGGGACAAAAAGGCGAAAATTCACCAATTTGAAAATAGCTTTAAATAAAAAAAGTGACAAAAATAGCTCTGAAATTCCACTAGAGAGCAATCTCTCTTTTCACAGTGATACCACACTTAACGCAAAGAATAAGGCGAAAACTATCACCACACATCGCCGCAGCGGTACTTTTCCGCAAAGGCAAAAGCGAAAATGAGCGTTTTTATAAATAAGGCGAAAATAGAGCTATTTGTCATTGTGATGTCCTGCGATAGCAAAATGCCGAAAAGAGCGATCATTTATAAATATGCCCCTAAGTATCGTTCGTTTTCAATAACCCTCGAATGTACAGATCGTTTTTGCTAACCCTAAAATGTAACGTTTGCTAGCCCTCGATAGTAGCCTTCAGTTTCGGAAACCCTTAAATGTATGGATCGATTTCATTAACCCTCGAAAGTATCGTTCACTAACACTCGAAAGTATCATTCGATTTCAGTAACCCTCGAATTTATAGTTCTATTTTCGGTAACCCTCGAAAGTATCGTTCGGTAACCTTTGAATTGGTCGTGACCCTTGAATGTAGCTTGCGCAAAACCCGACAATTGCCCGTCCTGTTTAAGAAGTGTTTTAACAAGTTTTGGTGATAGTGAAATGTTTCCCAGACCATTTCCCAGGTGCCACAGCCATTTACAGTAAGTTACCATTGTTAGTTTAGCTGTAAATCTCCTGGACTTTTTGAGCTATCACTCCCCCATTGACTTTTATGGGTCCAAATTCAAACTTTCGAACTTTTACTGAACTTTTACTTTTACCTCAATACTAGTCCTGTACCAAAAAATCTTAATATTAATTGATTGTCTCAGGCTGGATAATTGATTTATATTTACGGTATTAAGTTTACGTTTTAAAAATAATGATTAGCTGATCAAATGTTACATTGAATTTGATGGAATAGATCTAAAATATTACTAGATATTGCAAAACTAGATTTTATAAAAAAATATTGGTCCAGCCCTTTATGACAGTCTAAATTTCATATGCCGCCTCTAGTGAAATTTAATTGCCCACCCCTGTAATTTAGTTCTATTTTATAGCATCTAATTGCATCAACAAATTGAGACATACAATGGAGAGTCAATCAAATATCCTCTGACACATTTTACATCTTCAGAGCTCAGAAATAGAGCCTGAATTTCATTCATGTAACACCTCTGAGACTTCACGTGCTATGGTTGTACAGCCACAGTGTTTGGTATGCCTGTATAACAATCAAAAAGAACTTTTGAGATATATTTCCAGTGCTGCCCATACAATTATGCTCTTTTAGATTTAAAAGTAAATAGAAAACAAAAGCAAAAATGCAAATGATTCTGACTTATATACCTGAGAACCGACAGATATTGCAGGTGTATCTATTACCTCAGAACTCACTGTAGAGAAATTATCTGTTTAATTCTACAGATTTTCAACTTTTCCAAAGTTGGTCGCCAACATTACACATAGCTGCATATAGTTCCAGTGGTTTCTCTAAGCATTCCCCCCCTTCTCAGATTAATATTTTTAGATCCATTAAAAGCTAAACAATGATTTAATCATCAAATACACAAGGAAATGTTCTTAATATCTCATGTAAAAAAGTATTGCTATATTACAAAATTTTAAAACGGACTTAACAAATATATTACTTGCTAAAGGCAGGACTATGATCACATTGCTGTAAGTTAATTTAAGAATCATCTTTCTTAAAGACGTGGATTTAACTATTCCTAACAAGATGATCAATATGCCAGTATACTTTAAACACATTGCATTTAATCTAAACAACATGCTACAGTATGTGTAATGTTATATTAAATTATAATGTATAAGCTTTATGAAATTGGCTGTATGTACTTTTTTTAACAACTGCATAATGTGAAGTACTTTAAATAAAATAATTTCCATAAAAACTCTATGTATTGTGCTTGAAAAAAGACAGAGAACCAAACAAAACACATCCAAGATTGGCTTATAAAACAGGCACATTAATCTTTTACCACCGGTTACCTCGTGACTTAATGGACCAAAAATCTCCATCTGCTGCACTGCAGAAGCTAACTGGATTTCCATTTATTATAAATAATGAATGCATGCTGAAAATCTCAAGCTCAGAGAATAAATAGCTCCCAAAACAGGAAGCAAGTGGACTGTGTGGCATGGTATCATAAACTAATTAGAGCATAAGAGTAAATTAATAAAAGTATTAGACCAATTTGAAATGGGGCAAGAATATTTATTAATCAATCAAGTAATGCAAAAGTATATTCTTGTTCGTTGCTTTCTGTTAGACAAAAACATTTTGTTTCCTTATCTCTTACTTTATTTTTCAACTGATCAGCGCAAAAATCTTTTAATACAACAGGTTCATGCAGAGACTTTAAAATCTTTTTCATAAGTAGAATATTGCGGCTTTGAAAATAAAGAAAAGTCTCTTTCTATAGTGTTTATTTTATTCTTTTTACCAAAGAAATTATTTATATTGACAAATATAAGGGAAGCTTCCAGTGTGTAGAACAGTTTCTATTACATGTTAATAAATTACGATCCACTCACTGCATTTCCTCCACCTAAATACGAATAGTAAACAGCTATAGTAGACCCATAAAACATTTAGGGCAGGAGAAAGTGTGACATCAGACCCATTGAATAATTCCAGTTGGCTATGATTTAATGCTTTTAATTAGTTTTAGAAAAAATGAATCCAGGTTTGCATAGAAAATATTTAAATACTTTTTTATAGTAAATATTATTTTATTTTGTCATCATAAAATGATACATTTACATATTTCACCTATGTTTTGGGGCTTCAAAGATTCATGGACTTCATAGGAGAGCCTTTTGTTCAGCACCTGTGTTGGTTCACACAGAAATTCATTTGCACTTTGTGGTAGAGGTTGGTGCCTCGGAGGTGGGGGTTGGTGCTACTCTTTCACAGTATTCTTGCACTCCTAAACATACATAGGCTTTTGTCTCCAGTGATGAGCAGAATTATGACATTGAAAATAGAGAATTGTTAGCAATTAAATGGGCCATTGCAAGTGTTGAAAATCCTGTATCTGTCTTTAAAGACTAATATATATATATATATATATATATATACTAGCTATAGTGTGCCCGTTGGTGCACAGTGGGTTTTGTATGTATTAATTTTATATAGTTTTATTTGCTGGAGTGTTAGTTACATATATTGATTAAAATATATTAATATATAATAAGTGTAAGCTACCCGCCACTTACAAGGCCCTCCATATTAGGGTAGTCCTTCTTTATGTGGCCTAATGTGGCCTAATTCCATGTTTGCAAGTTTGGATCTGGAGAAGCTCACAGCATGTTCATGTTTTCTCAGCTTCTTTTGATTCTTTTCCTATTGGCAGAATTGTTGTGGGTCGCTACCATTGCATAAGGCAACTACCTTTCATTGGTGATCTCTATCAGCATTAATTATTGAATAAAAATATTCTCTCCTCTAATCCTTCAGAATGCTTGGTGCAGGCCCACATTCTGCTTTTCTACCGAAAAAACCATAAATTCCAATATGACGTATTTGTATACAATTGATATAATAGTGGAATTTTATATGATGTGTTTTGGAGTTAATTTGAGTAACACATCACCCTCCCTTAGTCTCTGGCAAACGGTTCATTCCGCCAGGTTCATGCATTTAAAAATTAAAAATTTGGTTAGTGAATGAAGCGGCCGAGCTCAAGCTGGTGTTGGTGACCTACGGTTAAGCCCCCAAAGTTTTGTGCTTTCTAGTCACGGGGTGGGTTAACGGTGGCAAGAATCGGGGGAATTATTTAAGAACAAAAATAACATAATTATCGAATAATCAGGTAGATTCAAAGTAAAGTTCTTATTACATACTATAGAAACATGTTGCTTCGTTTATGCCGCAGCCATCAATCCTCATTAGAGCATTTGAACGCTACCATCTTGATTGACGTTGGTGCAGGCTGAAAATAATAGTCCACCGGTATGTGTGGATAGGACGATAATACACACAACGATATGAAATTGGGATTCACAAGAGTGCGTCACACAGGTCAGGGGGTAAAAAGAGTGTTGTGTGTCGTCGGATACAAATAATATATAACAAACCAAAAAAAGGTAGTGTGGCAGTGAAGAAAAAAAAAATAAATAGGAAGAGGGAACAGGGGGGGAAAAAAAAGAGGGAGGAAAAAAGGGGAAGGGGGGGGAAGGAAGGGGGGGGGAAGAGGGGAGAAGAAAGCACAGGATGAAGGAAAGGAAGGGGGGGGGGAGGGAGGGGGGAAAAAAGAGGGGGGAGGAAGGGGAGAAGGGGGGGGGAAGAAGGTAAAGGGGTTTAATATCTTCCCTCCCCCTGTAATTATTCCTGGCAATGTGTGAAATAGAAAAAATTGTCTGGTATAATTGGTTCAGATGCCTCATCGAAGCTCGTGCCTTGTACCTTGGGCGGCAAACAAAAAGGCCTATAAAGCAGGAAATATGATCGGTTTATGGGTGTAACAACTCGTAGCATGGTAAAGATAGTATTCCTGATTTGTGCGGGCTTAGTTAAATCAAACACACTACTTATTATGTCACCTGAATTAAAATTAAAAATGAAATTCTCTTTGGGTAGCCACAGAGCAATATGGATAATCACACAGGATATAGCATACTATAATAAAAGGCAAGCTGTAAACACTATAAACTCATAAGATCACATTAATGTGTTAATAAGGGCACAAATATACCAACATGAGTGAGGTGTAAAATCAGTTTTCATCCACAAGTTCAGAAAAGGCGAGGTACGTGAGGGTCATATTTGCACCATACCATAATATAGCGTGTCAACAGCATGAACGGAAGGTTCACATACAACAAGCTTGTCGCACTCCCTCCCTACGCCGGGAAATGCCCGTACATGTCTGAGAAGCAGTGAGAGAACAAAGACAGTCTCTCCCACATCAGTCGAGGTCGTCAGCTACCAGTAAATGAGTGTCGACCGCGTCAGTAATTAAACATAAATCATATCAGGGTGTTTATAAAATGAATAAATTTGACTGTAGAATAAAATCTAATAATAAGCTGTAAAACTTCAAAGTGCCAATTCAATCACCTTTAAGCCAAGAGATTTGTTAATCACAGAATAAGGAAACATTAATCTAAGATAAACCATTGATAGCCTTCCAATTTTATTACTATTTCTGGCCAAAAAAGGGTGGGAAGCATTTATGCTTAGTTACATTTTTATGGATCTTGGATGGAAGAAAATTGTGGTGAGTTGGTTCGCAAGTTACTTAACATTATCTCAGTAAAAACTTCTACTTTGAAAGGGGAGCCTATCAATTTATCCAAATCAATTTTATAAATTTAGTTCAACATAAGGAAGTTGTCAGTAAGTATTAGGGCCATTAAGTTGGTGGTATGCTTCTGACATATTCAGGGAGATTCAATAAAAGTTCTTATGTTTAAAATGATGCTAATTTTGCCCCACCAATCAGATCTCATTTAACATTTGTAAGCTTACATTTGATTGGTTGGGGCAAAATTAGCACCATTTTAACGATACTTTTATTGAATAACCCTGATAGTCCTTAGTAAAACTACCAATCGTGACAGAGTCACCTTCACATTTGTTTTTCTTGTGTCTGTAGGGTATTTCTTTTCTTTTTCATATCTCTCGGGTTTCTGCTGACCAGCAAAATCTTTTATTTTTTTTGTTCCTTTCTTTCCCTTTCACCTATCCTACACAGTACACAGGAATGCACAACAACTTTGTTTTACATGGCAATGCTAAGGTTAAAAGTTATGCTGAATCTGATTAGATAGCAGGCAATCAAGCATTTAAACACATTTTCATTTTGCTGTGTTATAATCCCTTTTTTTTGTACAAATGTTACTAAGTTAAAACTTTAAAGCAAATAGAGATGTATGAAATGAGTTTATACCTAAAAGGTTTTGTATACACACTTTTGCAGTTGTTGAGTACATAGGTGTCTTAATGTCAGATGTGCACATGATCTGATAATGTTTGTTTTTAAGATGATTATTTGGTTTGTAAGATGTTTCTTTTAACTATTAGACCTTTTTATTAAATCTGTAACAAATCTGTTAAAATATAAACAATATACTCCTTGTTATAGTAATAGCTTTTGAGACCTGCAAATCCTCCCTAATCCATTGGGTAGAGCATTCTCAAGAATTGCTGGAGACATGGACAAAATGAGGTTCTGATCAAGCCAGTCCACAGCCTGCCAGCCAACCAACCAATCCAGTCTTGCACCTCTCCATCAGCATGCAAGTCCACCAGCTAGCCTGCCAGCTATTGAACCACCAGGACATGAAAAATATAAAGCAGGGCTGTTATGAAGAGGAATTAAGGGCATGTCCACCCCCAAAACTATAATCCCCCAACTACTGGCCCCACCATGTAGTGTAGTTTAATCCTTACCTAATCCCAACTCCTCTGGTCTCCTGTAGTCCCCCCCCAAGTTCCAAAACTGCCCACCAGAGGCTAGCAGTCCATATAGGACACTGCCTGCTACCTGGCCTCCGGAGATTCCTGCCTGCTGCTGCAGCCCTTCTCCCCCCTCCCTCCCCCTCCCTCTCCTCCCTCTCCCTCCCGTTTACTATCCCTCCCCTAGCATTAAACCCCCCTAATATCTGCTCCCCCATGTCCCCCAGCCCAACCCATGTTTGTTTTTTTTATAAAAGCTCCCAAACTCTACTTACCTCTCCGCTTTCCTCTGCTGCACTGAATGACCGGCAGCCGCGTCCGTGATGGCTGCCACTCAGCCAATCACAGACGCGACTGCCGGTCCCGCCCCTCTGCTTGCATTCTCGCAGCAGAGGGCCGGCAGTGCGCGAGGATCGGGGAGGTTAAGTAAGAGTTTGGGGGGCTTTTTAAAAAAACAAACATGCGGTGGGGCTGGGGGACATGGGGGATCATGATATTACATTTTTATTTTAGGGGTGGACATAGCCTTTAATTAAACAGAAGATTTTTTTAAAAACTTTCAGGGTTATCAATAAAATTCTTATTGTTTAAAATGGTGCTAATTTTGCCCCAACCAATCAGATGTTAGCTTTCAAATGTTAATAAGTTCTGATTGGCTAGGCAAATTTAGCACCATTTAAACGATTAGAACTTTTTATTATAACCCTGTTTATTTAAGCTATAATGTGTGTTAGCAGATACACATCTATACAGAGATACATACATGCATTCACACCATACAGACACACACACATACAGACACACACACACACACACACACACCACACACATGTATACACACATGCAGACCCACCCCCCCACACCACACTGCTTGCAGACACACACTAACACACATGCATACAGATACAAATATGTACGCATGCATGCACACTCACATGCATGTAGATACACATTTGCATACAGAAAAACTGCATCACACTACATACATGCATGCAGGCACCACATACATGCATGCAGACACAGAGCATACAGACACAAAGATACATTCAGCAGACATATACATATACAAACAGACACCCACATGCATGCAGACACCACCATACAGCATGCAGATCCACTCATAGACACATGCATGCAGATTCACACATCACACATGCATGCACACCCCACACATGCACACCCAGACATACACACATATATGAGCACCCACACATACACAAATTCTCACACCCACATGCAGACACTCACTCAGAAAGCTCCCCAGACCTACATCACAGATCCGACTCCTTCCCACTCTCAGCAGGTGAAGGTGGTTGTCTCAGTACCCTCACTTCTATCCACTGTGCACTGTCAGGTACGAATACAGTGAAAAAAAAAATGGAACTTCATTTTTATTCATACCTCAGCCAGGGACATGCAGAGATTATGGGAGGTTTGCGAAGACAGCAGGTGACATCAGGGAATATTAGCTGGTTGGTGCAGGTAAGAGTTCTCAGGGAGGAAACTTCCAGTGGTTTTTGGCGAGCAGCAGGGGTAGTGTGGGTGGACACCTAGCAGCCAGGGAGGGAAGTGCAGTGACACACACCACACAGAGGCACGGAACCGGAACTCGGCAGTTAGTTTTTTGATTATATATTATGATACATGTTAAAATCAGTAAAATTAACGTTGAAGAAAAGGCTTACATACGGATCTCCTCAAAAATAACTACAATATAAGGACTTTAAGCACAGAGTTTTGGAAGTGGTCCAAAAAACATCCTTGGATGTTTGCCACAGCAACTATCAGCACCAGCAAACAATATGTTTGATAATTCAGAAACCCTACAAAAAAAGTTACAAATCACAGTAATTTTAAAAAGCACAATAATCCACTGGTAATCTAACTAAGCATGTATATGTTTTTACAAATGTGTTTGATTAAGATGCTACACTAAATGACTTCCCATTTTGAAGGGGACTTAAATAACATGGTTCATTGCTGTTTATTAGGTTAATGAATTGTTGCAGAGTTTATCTCAGAATGCAGAAGCTTATCTATAACAAAATGATGCATTATATATCTGGCACATAATAATATTCATGAGCACTTTAAAATATTAATTAATTTAAATTGTTAACCATTTGCAACATTTAATGCAATGTTGCTTTTGATCTCTTAATAAAATGTAAAACAACGTGTTCCAAATGCAATTTATTTTCATATTTTCCTTTGCATCTTTTTGCCAAGGTAACTACACAAACATTAAATATTTTAAATTAGATGGTATAATTTTGAACTAAACCTATTAAAAATGTTTTTGTTTAACTTTGCAGACACATACAAATAAGAGACAAATCACATAACACACACAAATCATTTGAGGGAGCCAAATAATAATTGCTTGAACAGTATGATGAAGAATAAACATTAACAACCCACTTATAGAGAATAGAGATGGCACACAAAACCAAACTCGAACCCGAGTCGAGACGAACTTTTGAGTTTGGGCGACCTTGAACTATTCGAACTAGTTTGTTTTTCCGGACTTGCGCTGTATTTTTGATAATTATCCATTTGCTAACCCTAGAATGTATAATTCGCTAACCCTAAGGGGCATATTTATAAAGGTTTGTTAAACTTTACACTTTTTTTTTTCACTTTAATGCAGCCTTTTCGCCAAATTTGGATTTTGGCTATTTACAGTATAAAGCAGTGATAACCAGTGGCGAAAGGTCATTACCACTACATTTCGCTTTTCGCCATACATCTCTGTAGTAACCGCTCAGCATATTTAGAAAATGGGAGAAAAGTGTATTTTTGCGTTAAGTCCAGCCATTCCATTCGCCAAGTCTGGAAGTGGCAAAAACGCATAAGTGGACATTTATTTAGCCTGCCAATGGGTCCATGGAAGTGTCAGTACATTGTGGAGTGTTTCTCAAAACTAATAAATACCCAGGGGGGTGTTAGACTATTTACCAGCATTTACTGTATACAATAGTGATTTTTTCGCTTTTTTTCTTTCATCATATTATTAAAAAGGCAAATTTTCATCAAAAGTGAAAATTATGTAGCAAACAGTGGCACTAATAATGCTGAAAAAGCGCAGCACATATGATGGTAAAATAGGTAATACTCCCTGGTGGTTTTTCAAAGTAGTATTAAATTGGTTAATACACATGAACACCTATCTTTGTTATTTAAAAATAGCCTAACACATTTGGTGTTTTTTCAGCCAAGATATAATAGTTATAAAACTCAAAAGGCGAATTTTCTCTATATTATGAAGAGGACTAATTTTTTAGTATTGCTTATTTTCAGCAAACTGCAGCTAATTATTAAACCAGTTCCATTACATCCCATAGTGTTGTGTAAGAAATAGTCATGTTAATGGAACATTCCAGTAAGTAATGATGTTCAGCAAAAATTCTGGTAACTGCAAAAAGAAGCAACAAAAGGGAGAAAAGGGACAAAAAGGCGAAAATTCACCAATTTGAAAATAGCTTTAATAAAAAAAAGTGACAAAAATAGCTCTGAAATTCCACTAGAGAGCAATCTCTCTTTTCACAGTGATACCACACTTAACGCAAAGAATAAGGCGAAAACTATCCACCACACATCGCCGCAGCGTACTTTTCCGCAAAGGCAAAACGAAAATGAGCGTTTTTATAAATAAGGCGAAAATAGAGCTATTTGTCATTGTGATGTCCTGCGATAGCAAAATGCCGAAAAGAGCGATCATTTATAAATATGCCCCTAAGTATCGTTCGTTTTCAATAACCCTCGAATGTACAGATCGTTTTTGCTAACCCTAAAATGTAACGTTGCTAGCCCTCGATAGTAGCCTTCAGTTTCGGAAACCCTTAAATGTATGGATCGATTTCATTAACCCTCGAAAGTATCGTTCACTAACACTCGAAGTATCATTCGATTTCAGTAACCCTCGAATTTATAGTTCTATTTTCGGTAACCCTCGAAAGTATCGTTCGGTACCTTTGAATTGGTCGTGACCCTTGAATGTAGCTTGCGCAAAACCCGACAATTGCCCGTCCTGTTTAGAAGTGTTTTAACAAGTTTTGGTGATAGTGAAATGTTTCCCAGACCATTCCCAGTGTGCCACAGCCATTTACAGTAAGTTACCATTGTTAGTTTAGCTGTAAATCTCCTGGACTTTTTGAGCTATCACTCCCCATTGACTTTTAGGGTCCAAATTCAAACTTTCGAACTTTACTGAACTTTTACTTTTACCTCAATACTAGTCCTGTACCAAAAAATCTTAATATTAATTGATTGTCTCGGCTGATAATTGATTTATATTTACGGTATTAAGTTACGTTTTAAAAATAATGATTAGCTGATCAAATGTTACATTGAATTTGATGGAATAGATCTAAAATATTACTAGATATTGCAAAACTAGATTTATAAAAAATATTGGTCCAGCCCTTTATGACAGTCTAAATTTCATATGCCGCCTCTAGTGAATTTAATTGCCCACCCCTGTATATTTAGTTCTATTTTATAGCATCTAATTGCATCAACAAATTGAGACATACAATGGAGAGTCAATCAAATATCCTCTGTGACACATTTTACATCTTCAGAGCTCAGAAATAGAGCCTGAATTTCATTCATGTAACACCTCTGAGACTTCACGTGCTATGGTTGTACAGCCACAGTGTTGGTATGCCTGTATAACAATCAAAAAGAACTTTTGAGATTATTTCCAGTGCTGCCCATACAATTATGCTCTTTAGATTAAAAGTAATAGAAAACAAAAGCAAAAATGCAAATGATTCTGACTTATATACCGAGAACCGACAGATATTGCAGGTGTATCTATTACCTCAGAACTCACTGTAGAGAATTATCTGTTTATTCTACAGATTTTCAACTTTTCCAAAGTTGGTCGCCAACATTACACATAGCTGCATATAGTTCCAGTGGTTTCTCTAAGCATTCCCCCCTTCTCAGATTAATATTTTAGATCCATTAAAAGCTAAACAATGATTTAATCATCAAATACACAAGGAAATGTTCTTAATATCTCATGTAAAAAAGTATTGCTATATTACAAAATTTTAAAACGGACTTAACAAATATATTACTTGCTAAAGGCAGGACTATGATCACATTGCTGTAAGTTAATTTAAGAATCATCTTCTTAAAGACGTGGATTTAACTATTCCTAACAAGATGATCAATATGCCAGTAACTTTAAACACATTGCATTTAATCTAAACAACATGCTACAGTATGTGTATGTTATATTAAATTATAATGTATAAGCTTTATGAAATTGGCTGTATGTACTTTTTTTAACAACTGCATAATGTGAAGTACTTTAATAAAATATTTCCATAAAAAACTCTATGTATTGTGCTTGAAAAAAGACAGAGAACCAAACAAAACACATCCAAGATTGGCTTATAAAACAGGCACATTAATCTTTACCACCGGTTCCTCGTGACTTAATGGACCAAAAAATCTCCATCTGCTCACTGCAGAAGCTAACTGGATTTCCATTTTTATAATAATGAATGCATGCTGAAAATTCTCAAGCTCAGAGAATAAATAGCTCCCAAAACAGGAAGCAAGTGGACTGTGTGGCATGGTATCATAACTAATTAGAGCATAAGAGTAAATTAATAAAAGTATTAGACCATTTGAAATGGGGCAAGAATATTTATTAATCAATCAAGTAATGCAAAAGTATATTCTTGTTCGTTGCTTTCTGTTAGACAAAAACATTTTGTTTCCTTATCTCTTACTTTATTTTTCAACTGATCAGCGCAAAAATCTTTAATACAACAGGTTCATGCAGAGACTTTAAAATCTTTTTCATAAGTAGAATATGCGGCTTTGAAAAAAAAGAAAGTCTCTTTCTATAGTGTTTATTTTATTCTTTTACCAAAGAAATTATTAATTGACAAATATAAGGAAGCTTCCAGTGTGTAGAACAGTTTCTATACATGTTAATAAATTAGATCCACTCACTGCATTTCCTCCACCTAAATACGAATAGTAAAACAGCTATAGTAGACCCATAAAACATTTAGGGCAGGAGAAAGTGTGACATCAGACCCATTGAATAATTCCAGTTGGCTATGATTTAATGCTTTTAATTAGTTTTAGAAAAAATGAATCCAGGTTTGCTAGAAAATATTTAATACTTTTTATAGTAAATATTATTTTATTTTGTCATCAAAAATGATACATTTACATATTTCACCTATGTTTGGGGCTTCAAAGATTCATGGACTTCATAGGAGGCCTTTGTTCAGCACCTGTGTTGGTTCACACAGAAATTCATTTGCACTTTGTGGTAGAGGTTGGTGCCTCGGAGGTGGGGTTGGTGCTACTCTTTCAATCAGTATCTTGCACTCCTAAACATACATAGGCTTTTGTCTCCGTGATGAGCAGAATTATGACATTGAAAATAGAGAATTGTTAGCATATTAAATGGGCCATTGCAAGGTGTTGAAAATCCTGTATCTGTCTTTAAAGACTAATATTATATATATATATTATATATATATATATATATATATATAAACAATCTTCCATCGTCCCGCACTCACGCTTCCTATTCAAATGCCCGGTGCCTCTGTAGAATATAAACACTGTTACCAACGGACAGAGCCTCGCAGGTCTTCTCTAAAGTCTTTTATTATTATACATCAATGCGTTTCAGCTGTCACCCGCCTCCGTCTCAGGATGTGAATACAATTCAGGTAAGTGAAAAATATAAAACCTAGGTTTCAACCAACCCGCCTTTTGCTCCTCCCACCATTAGTTAACCCTATGTGTGCCAACAGTGAACATATGACTAAACACCATGATCAAATACTCCTGATAGCTCAGGGCTCATACATTTAAGAGTGATAAAATACATAATTAAGAGTGATAAAATACATAAAATTCATAAAACCATCAAACCACCCCCTGTGTGCTCTCAAATAAGCTTAAATACATACATAAACATACCCCTTTTGATTATATAAAAAATCTGTGTGTTCCATAGCTGTATGAAGTTAAAAGATTAAAAGATTAAAAGATTTTTATAATAGGTTTGCTGCTACTATGTTTCAGTTACTATGTTTCTTTTACTATGTGTATTGTTATCTTTTAATCTTTTAACTCATACAGCTATGGACACACAGATTTTTTATTAATCAAAGGGGTATGTTTATGTATGTATTTAAGCTTATTTGAGAGCAACACAGGGGTTTGATTGGTTTATGAATTTTATGTATTTTATCACTCTAATTATTATTTATCACTCTTAAATATGTATGAGCCCTGAGCTATCAGGAGTATTTGATCATGGTGTTTAGTCATATGTCACTGTTGGCACACATAGGGTTAACTAATCGTGGGAGGAGCACAAAGGGCGGGTTGGGTTGTAAACCTAGGTTTTATTTTCACTTACCTTTGTATTCCACTCCTAGAT
>CM033477.1:67024060-67194731 GCA_019447015.1 Hymenochirus boettgeri
AAAAATACCAAATTAAACAATACATAAATTGTAAAAGCACCTATGTAGTTTTTGTTAACCTGCATAGTATGCAAAATACAAAATGTTGGTAACACCTGAATGTTGAAGCAGCGCATTAGAGATTATGTATGAGACATAAAAAAACGGAACGAAAGTAGTCCGGTAACACAACATTTCAACATCTGTAATGCTGGGAATACTGGCAATTTAGAATTACAAGGGATCCAACAGATAGCAAAAGATGTTAGAGACAAGGATAGAATACAAAAATGTGGAAAATTAACTTTTTTTCTTTCTTTCCATGAGTTCTAGAATTCCCCCCAACTCCCAGAGTGTCTGTATTTTCTTAAGTTTCCCTCTCTGTCCTGAGATACACACGTTAGAAGAAGACGTGATTGCATTACTCTACTCCTACTTGTACGGTCAATAAAAATCCCTGTGACGTGACCCTCTTCTCTGCTCAAGTCCCTCCCTCCTCTATGCGCTGTAATAAACAGAGATTAGCAGCGGGAGAGAGGTAGCTTTGATGGCAGAGATAAGGCTGCACTTAACCCCACTTCTTGATAGACTTCACTAATTGATGATGGGTCACAAAGAGAGAGATAGTATTGCAGTAGTTACTGTACTGTTCTCCCTTCTCTTCCGTGTCTCCAGAACAGCTTGCTTTCTATTGGCCACTGTGCGTGGGTGTGTTTTTCAGGATAATAACATTTTAACTCCTACTGCACATGATAAGCTTGTTGGTTAGCTGGAGTTGAGACATGGAGGAGGTAACAGAGGGGAGGGGGAAGGGGGGAGAGCTGCACAGAGATCTGACACCATGGAAAAACAAAGTCACTGACCGAGGTAGGAGAAAGGCAGCACAGAGTACATGAATTTAACTTTGCAATGGGCCAATGTGTTTTATTCACTATAGATGCCCTTTAAATTCAATTTGTGATATCACTTGCTATATGGGGTGAAAGAACAACTGATGTAACATTTTATTTTATGATGATTTGTAAAACAAGTTATAATAAGAGGAATTTTATTGGAGCTTATAGAACAAAGTATAAGGTTATTAAATAAAAGATAAAATAATTGATAAAGCAGTATAGACCATGAGAAGGTCTAAGTCACAAGTTTTGAAAATTAATACATAGCATCCTAAGGCTCTACACAATTTTTATAAAATCTTTAAAAAAACAATTAGAAGGAATGTAAATAGCAGTAAATAAATGTTAGCTCTATTAATATGTAGGAAATGAATTGATTTTATATGGACTGGCTGCAGAGACATAACCAACTGGCTAGTTACATAGTATTTGCTTAATATGTTTCAGTTGGTAACATATGTAATAAAGTAATGCATTTAACATCTTGTTTGTATCAATGCGCTTGTAACTAATTCAGAGACTCTGGAGCAATTTTAACTTTCCACCACTAGATGGCAATGGGACTGAGAGTTAATTTAAGGAGATCGGAAATAACTAATAGTGCCTATGATTGAGAGTGGTGATACTCGAAACGTGTCAGGCGTTAATGGTTTTAATGTTTGTTTAATAAAGCTAATGTTTTTTAAATGAATTTGCCAAGTGATCTTATTCACCTGACTTGGAGTGCGGATCAACACCTTTCAGGGGCTACTGATAAGGAGTGATTGACATATAGAATTTAATATTGGATTAGTTCATGAGTTAACTCTCCAGTGGCTTGGCAAGTAATGCCCAAGGGACAGGGCTAAATCTCTTACTTGCTATACTGAGCAGTGAATGCATGGGCAGTGTTCAGATTTTCCTACTTAAAGGGCATGTCCAGCGTAAAAAAACTTTTTTATACAAATGCATTGTACATAGATGCCAAAATACCCCTGGAGTAACTAACCCAACCCAGTCCTTTGACTGCTCTGCTGGCACTTCTTCCTGGTTGCTGACATCAACCATCTGACAGCCGTGACTAGGAAGGCATTTAAAACTCCATGGGTATTAAAGAACAGCAAACAAATAAAAAATCCATCTGGTGTAGGGGGGGGGGTGGAGTCTAATTTATGAAATGGGGCACTAAAGTTAAAAAAACAATATTACATAATTGAAAAGTGCGTCCGACAGCTTCTCCGATCCTCCTTTCTCCCCTGTTGTGTCAGGATGGGGAGTTCAGCGCACGGCCATCTCTGAGATGTGATGACTCTTCTATAAGATGAGAACGGGAGGTACATGGATCCCCTGAAATTTTGTAATATTGTTTTTTTAGGGCCCCATTACATCCTTAAAAAATCCCAATTGTGCTGTAATTGTATGCTTCTTAGAGTTTTGTTTAGTTTTGTTTGGTTGAAGATAAAAAAGTTAAGGGCATACTTCAATCACCTTTATTTGTATTTAACCTGTAATTGATTTTTTTAAGGGTATGCTTGGCAGAAGTCTACCAGGATAAGCCTCTCATTGAAGAGTTTATGTCTCAAAAAAATAATTACAATGACTCTAAGGTGAAGTATAAAGTCTGTTACCTTTATCTGCTATGCTTGTTAATAGAGATCTGTTTTGCAATTAAAAGAAAAAGCAAATGCCCCATTACACTGCTAACAAAATGTTTAATGATCTATATCTGTTGTATTCAATTAGATCAACTGGACTTGAAATGTAGTTCTTGAAGACGTTTCACTAGTCATCCGACTGGCTTTCTCAATTCAGAATGACTTGTACAAGAATCTGTGGCAATTATGTACCCTGGAAAATCCCAATTAGCATATCACAGCCAGGTGTTAAGGGTGTGATTGGATAGTGGCTAAGAGGTGTTACAGGAACGCCCAGAGTAAGGTGTTAAAACAGCATTGTACATGGCAGACAGTTGGTGTCGAACCCCCCCACCTCTATTTAGGCTTGGTTTCTTTATTTTCACATAAATGGCCTCCTTAACACCTCTCTTGAACCAGTCACGTTCCTTCGCCAATATGTTAACATTACAATC
Organism: Hymenochirus boettgeri; assembly: GCA_019447015.1. Taxonomy (NCBI): domain Eukaryota; kingdom Metazoa; phylum Chordata; class Amphibia; order Anura; family Pipidae; genus Hymenochirus; species Hymenochirus boettgeri. Next base: position 67,027,004 of record CM033477.1, read on the forward strand.
TTCAAAGGTATGTCCTTTATCCTTAAGATGCAGGTACACGGCTGAGTCCTGACCCGAGGAATTGGCTCTTCTGTGCTGGGCCATACATTGATGCAGTTGCTGTTTGGTCTCCCCCACATACAAATCAGAGCATTCTTCACTGCACTGCACTGCATATATGATGTCGCTTTTCTTATGTTTTGGTATTGGGTCTTTCGGATGTACCAATTGCTGCCTCAGTGTGTTGTTCGGTTTAAAGCAGACAGGGATACGATGTTTTTTGAAAATTCTTCTTAATTTCTCGGAGACCCCTGCTACATATGGGATGACCATGTTCTTCCTCCTGTCTTGCTTTTCCCCTTCACTGTTGGTATTTGTGTTCTTTTCTTTCCTTCTACTTCTTTTGACAAAGGCCCAGTCTGGATATCCACAAGTTTTTCTTTAGCCTTCGCCTCTGTGCTAGTGGGGATGTTCTCGGCTCTGTGTTGCAGGGTTCTGATGACACCCAGCTTGTGATCTAAAGGGTGGTGGGAGTCAAACATCAAATACTGATCTGTGTGTGTTGGTTTTCTGTAAACCTCTACTTCCAGTTTACCATTTTCCTTAACTTCTACCAAGCAGTCCAAGAAAGCCAGTTTGTTGTTTTGTACCTCTTCCCTTGTGAATTTAATGTTTTGGTCTACCGCATTAATGTGTTCTGTGAAAGCTTGTACTTCCTTCTGGTGGATTTTAACCCAGGTGTCATCAACATATCTGAACCAGTGGCTGGGTGCTATGCCCTTAAAGGTATTAAGCGCCTGTGTTTCTACCTCCTCCATGTAAAGGTTGGCCACAATGGGTGAAACTGGAGATCCCATAGCACATCCATGTTTTTGCTTATAGAACTTATCCCTGTATTTGAAATAGGTGGTATTCAGGCACAAGACCAACAAGGAACACACCTGTTCTGGGTTGAGATCAGTTCTGCTGGCTAAGAGGCTAACACCTCTTAGCCACTATCCAATCACACCCTTAACACCTGGCTGTGATATGCTAATTGGGATTTTCCAGGGTACATAATTGCCACAGATTCTTGTACAAGTCATTCTGAATTGAGAAAGCCAGTCGGATGACTAGCGAAACGTCTTCAAGAACTATATTTCAAGTCCAGTTGATCTAATTGAATACAACAGATATACCATGACCTGGATGAATGAGAACCTTCACAAGCACGTTTAATGATCTAGTTTACTATACTTGTGTAGTAAGCTTTCTGGCTTATTTACCAGTCTGTCCTTTCCGACATCAATATACGTTCACCTTTTTTACAGGTAGAAGTGTCAGGAGCACTGACTGTGTGAAGAGTCAGAGGACAGTCTGTTACTGCATGTGTATAGTGAAAACACTAACTGGTAGTTCCCACTCTATACTATGCATTAGTTTGTCACACTACATGCATTTTGTGATCTAGCAGGACCTTGTGATTAATAGTTAAATTGCAGTGTCCATTTCCAACTGATAGTGTTTTTCACTGTTTTCCAGAAGCGTACATGTGTGATTTGTTGTGTGGAACACATCATTTGTGTTACCGTTAATTGGAATGAGAAATTCGACTTAAGTGGAAACAACTATTTGTGCATCAAAAAACAAAACCTCTTTCATGCAATTCATTAAAGGGCATGTCCACCCCCAAAACTATAATCCCCCCCAGTAATGGCCCCATCATGTAGTGTAATAAAATCCTTACCTCACATCCCAGCTCCATATGGTTCCCTGTAGCGCCCCCCCCCCCCCAAGTCCCAAAAACTGCCCACACGGTGATAGCAGAGTCCATATAGGACTCTGCCTCCTATCTGGCCTCAGGGAGAAGTTTGGCATGCGTACTGCAGCCCTTCTCCCCCTCCCTCTCCCTCCCGATTAGGATTCCCTCTCCCTACCAGACATCTTGGGCAAAAACACGTTTTGTGTGCCACTGCATACAATCTATAAACTTTAAAATCACATTTTATTTTCTTACTGTCTGAGTTACTTTGAACTCTGCCATAAATATGATTTTCATTAATATCCAAGGAAGCAATAAATAAGATTTAATAACAAAATTTATTTTTTTAAGGTTTGTGCTGAAGAGTATAAAGAATTTGTAGAGAGACTTAAGAAGAAGTTTAGCTCTACTTTGGGCTATTCAACATTTGAAATACCAGACTTTGTACATGAGCTCTTTGCCAGGTGAGAGAAACCAGAATGTACCTATATTTAAATTGCCTCTTGTTACAATGCACAATGACTGCATAACATTTGCCTCTTAAAAAGGTTCTTTAATATAAAATGTTCTTTGTAGCAGCTGTTTCTTTATGCGAGGAATTAACACACGTGAAGAATTGACTAACCCAGACTAAGTTTCTTTTTGCATGTTTTATCAACATGAACTAAACCTAAATTCACAACCCACATTGCGGTACAACAAAAACATGAAAACTGTTCCTTCATGTAGAATTTTTTTTTTACTGTGGTGAAAATCCAATCTATATTCATAGGAATATGGAATTTGAATGTCAGAAAATAAAAAATGGCTTAAGCTTCCTCCTGCCAACGTCATTCCTAGGTGCACTCAGCCTTTGCTCCCTTGTGACCTGAGGGAATGCAGCATCCCTTATTTCTGCTATTAAGTAGTTATGTAGCATGCTTGCACCACTGAGGAAAGGGGGACCCACACCAAGTAGAGACTTTGGTGTGAGGAAGTATCTTCTATTATTTTCTAAATTTGGTGATGCCTATCTTACTTATCACTGCTGGCAGAATGGTCAAGAAGGGGGTTAATTGAAATGTAAGTCAAATACCTCCACTTTACATCCTTTATTTGCCATAGTTTTCCATTAAGTAAGAAGCCTAATTCTGAGGTACAGGTGGTATATGACTGATGAGGACAATCTGCTTTAGATCTGCACCAAGCCAATCCCTGTACAATATTTGCATTTTGACATAAAGAGATTTTTTTCCACCTCTATATTCTGTATGAAGAATAGTTGCCAAACAGATCTGGGTGTAGAACTGGTTTATACCTTTATTTAATATGTTTAAAGGGCAAGTCCAGCCCCAAAATGAAAACTTACATACAGGCAAATCACCCCCCAAAACCCTAAACGATAATCGTTTGAAATCTGAAATATATAAGTCTAACCTGAAATCCTGCGCAATGTCCTGTTTCCCCTGTTTCTGCTTCCTGGTTCTTCCAGTTACCAACTGTCAGTTATTGATTTGACAGTTGACATCACAGCCAATGACTGAATGTTAATCCCCTGTCTACCTCTTCTGAGCATGCCCAGGCTCAGTACAGGTTTCTAAATTGCTCAGTTTCTGTGAGGCATCCAGAAGCATAGCAGGCATACAGTAATGAATTCATAGGACAAAGTATGATATATCAACATATTTTAATGAGGCCATTCTTTGATTATGTTCTAATGAAGGTGGAGTTGTCCTTTAAAATCCCCCTTACAGTTTATTCTTCATTCCAGACAGCAGGCAAATATAATTAGTTTATGTTTTAAAATCTGTCTAAGCTAAAACTGTACATGGCACAGATACCTCCATGTGAAATAATTTAATTAGAGGCACTAGCACTTTTATGTTGTGTTGTAAAAATCATTTGAATGTAATTTATTGTATATTTTGAATTGCTGGGTGTTGTTGTGTTGTTTGGGCTTATGCTAAACTTTACTATCCGCTTGTACTCCTCCTTTCTCTAAGTTTTATCACATGGTTGTCAGTTGTCTTCTTTCAATTATATAAAATGTTTTTAGAATTGTGTAGCTCACGTTTATCTTTTCTTTTCTGCGTTCTGACGAATCATGCAGGCACTGTTTGACAAAGGATACAGTCTAGAAAGATGTCTTGCCTGTGAAATATATTTCAGTACAGACATACAGCTGGCAGAAGCTGCTAAAGAAATGGCTAATACAAGATTCAGAAAGCAGAGGGACAAACCAAACTTTTTTCTACAATGCATAGCTTGTTAATTTGGGAGTAACCATTTATTCAGAGTATTATTGGTAGTGCATCCGCTATAACTATAAATTTACATTTATACATTTAACTGCTGTTTATTTTCTACAGGTACAGAATTTTGGCAGTTGGTGACAAAGCAAATCAGGAGAAAGGAACAGAAAGTCTAGTCAGGTATATAAATAATAATGCAAGATGTGTTCTGATGTATTTGTATGTGGCTGTAGCTATTATAAGTTGAAAGTTTTTCACATTATTTGGTCTTTACAACAGCTATGCAGATAAGTAGTTGGCACTAGCACCATGAAAAAGTTGTTGCCATTAAACCTCCTTTTAAACTTTAAAACTGAAGTAGATAGGGGTGAAGCCAGGCATCTGTATCTAATGGACACATAAATCTGGAGCTCCGTAAACCAGAACCCAAAGCAGCACACTACACCTACCAAAACTGATAAAAACTGACCAGATACCTAGGCAAATACAGATAATATCTTGCTAAGACTCTAAAATTGGAAGGAGGAAAACAGGCAAAACGGCACCGCATAAACTGGCAGACTTCTACCACAAGAGCCGCGACTCAAACAAAGATTGTGCCAAAACTATGCAGAATGCCAGACCACAAACAGGGAGATTCAATAAAAGTTCTTATTGTTAAAAATGGTACTAGTTATGCCCCAACCAATCAGATGTTAGCTTTCAAATGTTAAATAAGATCTGATTCGTTGGGGCAAAATTAGCACCATTTTTAAAGATAAGAACTTTTATTGAATTTCCCTGAAAGTGTCAATGCCGAAACTGACTGCACACCAGAGATCTTGGAGGTGGATTGGCGGATGAGAGCCAGGGCTGTGAGAACCTATAACACGTGGCACAATAGGAACAGCAAAGTGACACAGCTAGAGGTAAATGCCTTATAGGACAACAGTATTAAAAAAAAAAAAAAAAATCACCCCCATTACATGTCCACTCAGCTGTTCCAGCAGATGAAATCTCTTACTCACATTTACAACTGTGCTGCCCTTCCTTAGATATCACACAGCAAAAATGAGTGCTAAAAGCCCGCCTCCTAGACGGCCCAGGGTCATGATTAACATAACACTTGTCATTGGCTGGTGGGAATGTCTGTTATAACCTCTCTCCTCCTCCTCTACAAGTCAAACAAACTTGAAATGTCCTGTTGCTAGGATACAGCCTACATAATCAAGCTGATCAAGGATGGGTGGAGGAGTGTTTTCTCGCCTGCTAGCTTTGAGTGACATTTAGAGGCAGACTGAATTGTTACACCCCCTGAAGGCAGAAAGAGGCTCGAAATCAGGAAAAAAATGTATGGGGAAGGCTGCATACCTTTACTCTTCCTAAAGCAATTATTTTTTAAAAAAATACAGTTATCCTTTAACTTCCTTCCCTCTTCAGAATGTCCCTCTCGCAGATCAAATCCTAAAAGATATGATGCTCTCTCTATATGACTATACATATATAGTATACTATACAAAAAGACTTGAGTACACCCATTACACAATTACAGAGATCAGTTGATGATCTGGGACAACCCAATGACCATATGGAAAATAAAATGTCTGATTTTGTGACCTCAGTCAATGATCTTATAGACTCACACTCTGCTCTCCAAGATGAGGTAGAAACACCACAATTTAAGCTAGCTGATATGGAGGATAGAGCCAGAAGGTGTAACATTAAAAGGACAGTTCAGTGGAAATCAATCAATCAATATTGGTTAAATTGTTAGTTTGTGTAATGCATACTTAGTTATTCTACATATTCTCTTCCATTTTGAAAAATCAGTAGATTTCATACCCTTTGCTGTTCCCTACTGTTGACATTAGCCAGCTTACATTTCAGGTATTAACGGTCCTTCTTCTTCCCAGGATGTACCACATTCTTGGAATGTTCCTAACAGTAATTTTCTACTGATTGGCTTGTTGGATGGGTCAAAGATGCTCAGATCTCTACTGAGAAACTGAATCAACCCAGGCGCTGGGTCAAGGGCAAAACCATACCGGTCTCTACTTGGGGTCCTGCAAACAGGAAGTCAGTATTTTGGTTGCATTTATTTATACACCAAAATGCTGAATTGGCAGAATAAGGTCATTGGGATGAAAAAATACTGCTCTTTTTTCTGAAAAGTACATGTATTTGCACTGAACCTCCCCTTTAAAGGGACACTAAACTGAAAAAATGGCTTGCCTTTATCTTTTCAATATTTTTAATGCTGCCAGGAACTTGATCCCTTTTTGCTCTCAGTGCTCCTCGTCACTAGATCTCCTCATGCCCTGTTCAGCTCACTCCTAGTTGGTATGAATGTCTCCACTCTATGTATCCACCCCCTCCCAAAACTGAGGCACAGATAGAGTGTGGAGCATGTGCAGTGAAGATGATCTGTGGCCCAGTACAGCAAATAGCATTCACCCAGTGATTTTGTGTTATAGTGAAAGTAAAACTGCTTTGCTATGGGAAGGTAAGCAGCACTGGGAGATGTAATAACTGCTTGAATCAAGTAAGATTTTCTTTTAGCTGCGGGAGTTTGAAGGTGTGTGTGTGGGGGGGTACTTTGTAATTTATTTCTTTAGGTACATTGCTACATTGGGACTTACATAACTGACAGCAGCTAACTGCCAGATTGGGTTTATCTGCACAGAAAGAGCACAAAGCAACAGATAATTCTTATTCCCTTTCTTGGTCTTAATGCTAAATCAATTAGCTATGCAGTGATAGAGAAATAAGCTTTGCTTTTATTGAATGGATAGTTTTAAATGTAGTGTGCCAGGGGGAGGGGCTGGGTGATTAAATGCCCTTTAATGACTAGCCGTGCCCCGTCTGCTTTAAAAAGTAAAACTCCCAGAGTTAAAAAAACAAGGAACGGGAAGGTCCAAGAAGAAAAAAAAAAGCATTTAAGATTGGTGGTAATTAATCCTAATTACTCTGTGGTTAGTTACAAAATGATTTGCTTCTGTTTACATGTCCTTTAAAGGGGCATTCCTGAAAACATCAATGCCACTGAATCAATACCTTATTGTGGAAAACTTTTTCGTACCCTACACCCTAAAGCAACACCAACAGACATCTTAATTGATAGAGCACACAGGATTGGAAAACTGCCACATCTCCCTAATTCAGCTACTAGAGATACGTTGGTAAGAATGCCATATTAAGGAACAACTTATGTCAGCATCCAGAAGAATTTCAAAATTGGCAGATCCCTACAACAATATACAGATATTTATTGACTTATCTCCAGCTACACTACAATCAATTTATAGAAATTACTAATGCACTGAGGAAAACATACCTTATAGATTGGGATTTCCCATCAAATTACTTATAAGGAAAAACTACACTACCTATACAGCTAAAACAAAACTTCAACTTCACTCCCCCAACTACGTTTATTCCCAGGACTCTTAAAAATGGATCCAGCTCTCCAACAAAACTACAACAGACCTGGAATAAATCCAAAAGTAGTTCAAATGGAAACTCGACAATAGGCTCCAATAAATAACTACAAAGTTAGATAGCATGCTACGAATAAGCTGTAAGAAAGTATACCATAAAGGTTTCCCTGTCACCCCTGGCCAGTCATTCACCAGACTGGAAGGAGTTCCCCAGGGTGTGAACAGGAAACACATCATTATTTATAAATATCTGCCTTCCCCTTAGGACAGCCTCTTTTTTGTGTTTCCTGTATGGGTGAATAGGAATCCAGGCTTACCTGCTGTTGTCTTCCAGGTGGAGTTCTCTCTCTCTCTCTCTGCCTGATGCTTCCCCAATTGTCACACCTGCTGAGTGCCAGAGGGGAAAGAGCCTTCTTGTGACCTAGGCTTGGATGCTCCGGTCTGTGAAATTGGCAAAGGTAGCGGGCATCGCACACATTGTTTTTTTCACGCGCGCGACGTCCCGCGAGAACGGGAGGCTATTCTGTAAACCGGAAGTGGAGCGCGACTTACAGTTCTCGTCCTTATGGGAGTTGTAGTCCCACGTGCCGGCGTTCGTCTGCAAGCCTCAGTTCTTTTTTTCCTCAGGGTGCAAGAGGAATTCTTCAGCTCAGCTAGGGTTTTTTGTGGCAGTGGCTGGCTTAGTCATTAGAAGCTTCAAGGTAAGTTATATTTTTATTCTTTTTGGATGGTTTGCTTTCTTTTTAGTATGGATTCTGGAAGCATGAGCAGAGGTCACGGCCCTAAAGGTTCTAGGTAAGCGTCAGGTAAGTAGGTAGGTATGTACTATGCTAAAAGAGATGAGTGGGTTCAATAGCTGATGCTAGTTTTCCTTGTATGTTTGTATGTGTCTCAGCCTCTGACAAACAGTCCAGGATAGAGGAAAAGGCAGTGGAAGAAGTTATGGGTGCTACCTCAGGTCCTTCCACCTCTACTGTGCAGCTGGACACTCTTATGGACTATTTTGGCCTGGCAGTATCTCCAAGGGTTTTTACCAAAGTTCTGGTAACATTGGTAGCAGACATAAGGAAGAGAGGTATTCAAGCATTCCATTATTTGGACGATATACTGATATTAGCAGAGTCAAAAACAAGAGTGGCAGAGAGCCTAGACGAAGTCATCCATATCCTTTCAGCACATGGATGGTTAATAGACAAACAAAAAAGCATTTTTGTTCCTTCTCAGAGGATGATGTTTTCAGGAGCATTGTTCAACACAGTAGAGAGTCGGGTGTTTTTGCCAGAGGAAAAAGCTATAAAAATAAAAAGAGAAGTATTACAACTCTACAATGAAAAGTTTCCGTCTGTAAGACGAATCCTAAGAGTGTTAGGGTTGATGTCGTCAACAATCCCCTCTGTAGAATGGGCCAGATGGCGAATGAGACCTCTACAAGAATGCCTGCTGTCTCAAGTAAGAAAACCTCAAGACAGATTAGAGAAAAGAATCCTAGTTCCAAACCATGTCAAAAAGAGCTTGGTGTGGTGGCGGTTCAGAGCAATCTTGTAAAGGAAAACTGATAGAAGAACCAGAGTGGGTTCGTCTAACAACAGATGCTTCAACAACTGGCTGGGGGGCACACCTAGGGTCATCAGTAGTCCAAGGAACCTGGTCAGCAGCCGGCATCCCGTCAAACGTCATAGAGTTGAGGGCAATCTTAAAGGCCTTAATAGCTCTGCAGGAGAGCATACGAGGAAAATATGTGAAAGTAATATCCGACAATTCCACAGCAGTGGCCTATGTGAAAATTCAAGGCGGCACAAGGAGCAAAACACTGCGGAGGCAGACAAACTGTTTTTGGGGGTGATAAAAAATCTAAAAGGAATAACAGCAATGCACACTCCAGGGAAAGAAAATTTGAAGGCCGGTTTTCTAAGCCGCAGCCAACTTCATCTGGGGGAGTGGAGCCTCCATCGCTGTTACCTCCGCTTGTAGAGTGGGAGAACTATCCGCTTTGTCCGCCAAAGAACCAGATACAGTGATCTTTTACGACAGAGTACGACACAAACCCTCATTTAAATTTCTTCCAAAGGTGCTGTCGAAATATCATATGGACTTGGAAGTTAACTTACCTACGTTCTGTGAAAATCCGAAATCAGATCTGGAAAAGTTTGGCACACTTTGGATATGGTCAGACTTATAAAATATTATTTGAAAAGCACATCCTCCTGGAGGAGATCGGACAGGCTGTTCGTAATTCCGAGGGGAAGAAGAAAAGGCTTGGCCCCATCTAAAAGAACGATAAGTTCCTGGATAATATCGGCCACAACAAGGGCTTATCAAGTCAGAGGTGAGGCCATACCTAAAGGGCTAAAAGCTCACTCGACCAGGGCATTGGCAGCGTTTTGCGCAATGCAAGCCAAGACCCCATTAAAGGATATTTGTGAAGCCGCCAGATGGACTTCAATAAAAACGTTCCTCAGGCACTACCGGATTGATGTAGCCACTGCTCAGGAAGCAAGATTCGGGAGAAGAGTCTTGGAGGCAGTTGTGGAACGTTAATTAGTTCGATTGTCATTAAATTATTATTTTCAAGCAGCAAATTCTGTCTCCCTCCCTTTTCTCTTCTAGCTTTGGTATATCCCAGTCTGGTGAATGACTGGCCAGGGGTGACAGGGAAAACAGGAAATTGATTAATACGTAATTTCTGTTCCGGTCACCTTTCCTGGTCAGCATTCACCAGAGGTTTTTCCCTCCCTATCTTGGGTGGATGTATATTGTTGTTTCTACAGGCTTTATAAAGAAGAGGCTGTCCTAAGGGGAAGGCAGATATTTATAGATAATGATGTGTTTCCTGTTCACACCCTAGGGAACTCCTTCCAGTCTGGTGAATGCTGACCAGGAAAGGTGACAGGAAACAGAAATTACGGTACGTATTAATCAATTTCCTGTTTCTGTTCTGGCTGACTTATTTAATGTTCACCCCACAAACTTCGAGACATATGAGATCTAGACATCTCAAGCGACTATGCAAATTAATACAGCCTTTAAAGTTCTTGTTGTCCTGATGAAGACAACGTGATGTTGAAAATAAACTCACATGAATATGAATCCAGTGTGTCCGGGATTTACTTGTGTAAGCCTTTATATTTCTTAATGTTTATGTATATAGTTTGTATAATATGATTTATTTAATTCTAATCAAGATTAGTGTCACTTCAAGGGTATATATTATCCATATATTTACAATGTATGTCTTGCCAGTGATAAAAATATGTTTGCATATATAGCAACTACTTTTATGAAGAAAAATGGTGGTAACGCTATTCTCACTAAATGTTAGGTCTTAGCTCCCCTTATAAGAGGTCTCTATTGTGGCAACAAGCTATTCAGCATAAAGGTGATATATTTGCACATGAGACATATTTTTAAGAAGGGAAATGCCTAAGTGCTCCCACAGGAAATTCACCCATGTATATGCTACCGTAGCAAAGAAAAAACATAGAGGGGTACTTATAGCTATAAAAGATACCGTTAATTTTCAAGCTATAAATGTAATACAAGACCCTGAAAGTCGATACTTACTCTAGAATGTAAAATAAACAACAAACTGTACTCATTTTTTTAATATATATGCCCCAAATCATAAACAAAATACAGTTCTAAATAAAGTACTAGCATTGGTAACAAATAAAAATACAAATGTTCTAATTTGTGGAGACTTTAACTAAATTATAGATGCAAATAGTGTTTCCACAAACCCCATGCGTACAGGGCAAAGAACAATAGCAAAAACTTGGTCTGGGGAGTCACATTTGTACATGGATAGAAAATTGGTTAATGAATAGGATGCAGAGAGTAGTTGTTAATGGAGCTTCATCATTATGGACTAAAGTGCCACAGGGTTCTGTGTTGGGACCGCTTCTATTGACCATTAAAAACTTCAGAGGATGTGCAATTGTTGCAGGGGGATCTAGATAGATTGTCACATTAGGCTGCTGAGTGGCAGATGAGATTCAATGTTGGGAAATGTAAGGTGATGCATTTTGGACTTAAAAATCCTTGTGCTACTTATACTGTAAATGGCTCTGTGTTAAGTGAATCCCTGTTGGAAAGGGATCTTGGAGTTTTGGTGGATAACAATCTTAAAGGTAGCAAGCAGTGCCAGACGGCCAAAGCCAGCATGGTATTGTCTTGTATAAAGAGAGTTATGGATTTAAGGGAGGGAAATGTTATTCTCCCTCTTTACAAATCATTGGTAAGGCCTCATTTGGAATATGCAGTGCAATTTTGGAATCCTGTCTACAAAATGGAAAATCTCTTGAAAAGGAAAGGGTTTCAGAGAAGGGCCCGATCTAAACCTAATCAGCGGTATTGGGGGAGAGACTGGAAAAGTTACATATTATTATGGCTGAGAAAAGGCGCTTGCGTGGGGATATGATTACTATGTATAAATACATTAACGGGCCATACAATAAATTATCTGGGGCATTGTTCACCAATAGAACATGTCAGAGGACACGAGACTTGAAAGAAAAAATGTTTATTGCTTCAAGGGTTTTTCACTGTGAGAACCGTAAAGCTATGGAACTGTCTTCCAGTGGATGTTGTTATGGCAGTTCATTGGTCAGTTTCAAAAAAAAGCTGGATGAGTTTTCTGCAAACAGGAATGTTGCAAGTTTACTGGTATTGATACACAAATTAGAGTTGATCCTGGGAAATTTCCGATTGCCACTTGGAATCAGGAAGGAATTTTTTTCGCCTAATAAATTTTTTTGGATTTTTTTGCCTTCCTCTTGGATCAACAGTTAGGCAAGAAATGAGGATATTGCTAGGTGGGGTTGGACTGAAAGACATGTCTTTATTCACCTCAATACTATACTATACTAAAAACAATAAATAACAATGGGGATATATGGAGATTTAAATATCCATTGGACAAGATCTACACCTATTATTCTGCAGTACACCGACACATACTCAAGAATAGGTGTATCTTGGGCAAAAAACATCACAATTATGCCTCTTTGCAGATGACGTGATATTAATACTGACAAACCAGAAAATTTCTCTTCCTAGGCAATTGAAACCTTAAAATGGGCAAACCGCGTTTCATGCTTAGAGATGTGCCGGATATTCCGGATTTTTCCGCCTTCCGAACTTCCGAACGTGGATTTTTTTTTTTTCCGAAAATTTTCGAAAATACAGTATCCCCGTAATTACGAGAATCTACGATCTTTCGAGATGGGAGAACCCAAAGTCCTCGTAATTACGAGAAATCTTTGTAAAAACGAGAAATTCTTGTAAATTCGCGAAATTTTTGCATTTTGGGGATTATTGTTCAGACGGGAGCAAGCCACATTACCCAAATTAGCCAATGGCAGCTAACATGGGTATAAAGGCTGCTAAGCCTGCCTGGCCCCACAATAATGGGGCAACTGTAGTGGGCCAGCTTAACTCAATGGTGCTGTTTCCTAGCGAATTTTCGTAAAACGAGAAATTCTTGTAAATTCGCGAAATTTCTGCATTTTGGAGGTGTTATTTTCAGACTGAGCAAGCCACATGACCCAAATTACCAATGGCACTAACATGGGTATAAAAGGCTGCTTCACGCGACATTTGTCATGTGTTGGGAGTGTGTTTAGGAGACCCTGACAGTGTAATGTGGGAGAGAGATTTTTTTGAGCTTTTGACTTTTGTGGATTTCAGTGTGGTGGTTTAGCACTTGTTGTTAACCACCCCTGTATCACACATCTTGAGACCCACAGTCCTTTTAAGGACTACTTTGTGAGACCCAAAAGTCCTTTTAAGGACTAACCCCTATAAGTCCTTTGGACAATTTTGTGTTAGACCTTTTAGAGGTCCTAGGTGTCCTATTATTTTGTTTGTCTTTCTGTATCTGTGTGTCAGTGTTTTTGTGTAGCTGACAGTGCTGCCTTTAGCAGCAATCAGCAGCCTTTGTGTGTCACCTACTCTGACCATCTCATACAGCTGCAACAGCTACTCTGTGGCTAATGTTTTCAGCTCTGGGTCAATCCTGCCTGGCCCGAGAGCACAACTCTACCCATTTTTGTTCTTCCTTCTCTCCTCCATGAGGCACCTTTGTGGTGTCACCTACTCTGACCATCTCAATACAGCCGCAACAGCTACTCTGTGGGCTAATGTTTCATTCGGTTCAATCCTGTCTGGCCCGAGAGACAGTACTCTCCATATTACACAATGTTGGGCCTGCTGTACTCAATGGTGTCCTGTCCTACGAACCTTACCCTTTCACCTGCTTTCCCTTGCACGAAGCATACTCTGAGGGAGAGTAGCCAATGGGGTGAGGGTATGTCCAGTGGGCTAAGCCTGCCTGGCCCCCACAATATGTGGCAAACTGTAGTGGGCCTGCTGTACACTCAATGGTGCTGTTCCTCCTACGAAGCCTTACCCTTTCACCTCGCTTTCCCTGCATCCCCTTGCACGAAGCATACTCTGAGGGAGAGTAGCCAATGGGGTGAGGGGTATGTCCAGTGGGGCCATGCCTGCCTGGCTCTTCACAATGGTGGCAAACTGCAGTGGGCCTGCTGTAACTCAATGTGTCTGTTCCTGACGAAGCCTTTCCCTTTCACTGCTTTCCCTTGCACGAAGCATACTCTGATGGAGAGTGTAGCAATGGGGTGAGGGTATGTCCCTGGGGCCAAGCCTGCCTGGCTCTTCAATGGTGGCAAACTGCAGTGGGCCTGCTGTAACTCCAATGGTGTAGTTTTCCTACGAAGCCTTACCCTTTCACCTGCTTTCCCTTGCACGAAGCATACTCTGAGGGAAGTAGCCAATGGGGGGAGGGTATGTCCATTGGGGCCAAGCCTGCCGTCCCCACAACAATGGTGTTCAACCCCGCAGTGGACATTATGTAACCCAGTACCATCATCTCGCCTTCCTTTCCTTGTTGTGTGAAACTACTATACAGGGGAATGTGGCCGAATGTGGTGTGTGTAATGGCATTAATGGTATATACAATTAAAGTACCAGATCACTATGCTAGCTAAAATAGATATGTGTATTGTAATTTTTCAAATAAAATTGATTATGAATCTATCTGAATAATTTGATATTATGGAAAAATACAGCCAAAACATTTTTTTTTTTCATAACAGTTTTTATGTCTATATATAATTTTTTAAAAAAAAAAAATATGTACATAAAAACACAACAAACAAAAAAAACACCGGGGTTACTGGGGTTCCCTCCTCTCCCCAGTCGGTCATGGCGGCCCGGTTCAGGTGTCTCACCATGTGGCGCATCTCCTGCCGCATATCCCGCTGCATGCTCTGTAATTCGTGGAGGAAGATATTAGAGAATTGTGTTGAAGATGTTCCAGCATCATTTCCTAAAGCACAATGCAGTGATGCATTTTGCACCTGTAACTACTTACACATACATGGTAACTGCAATGCTATAATGTTGCGGTAATGTCATAAAAAGGAAAGCTCAGTATAAGATATCATTATTTCTAAATTCTTAGTTTTATATATGCATACCTATTATGGTAAAGTGCTTTTTTCTACTGGATTGGGCTGTTGGATGTGGTTTACAAATGCTCAGATCTCTACTGAACCAACTGAATCAACCCAGGGACTGGGTCAGGGCAAGACCATAACGTGTCCTCTATTATGGGTCCTGCAAACAGGAAGTCATTATTTCCGTTGCATTTATTATACAACAGACCACATGCTGAATGGGCAGACTAAGGTGCATTGGGATTGATAAATACTGCTCTTTTTTCTTAAAGTATAATGTATTAGCACTGAACTTCCCCTTTAAAAGCGATATTATTGCATCATGGTGGATCTCTGATAACAGCAGTAGGTTAATGCTGGCATAAAACATTACGTTTATTGCTAATTGTATCAGAACATGTCTTGGTTTGTATCACTAGGACTGTGCTACATACAAACATTTTTTTGTGAAGTGTGCAGCCCCTAAAAGCATGTCAAACACAGTTACCCATTGTTGCATCAAGTAGCGTGGATTTTACAGTGGGAAAATACAGATTAATGTCTTGTATATAACATTTCATAACGTTGCACTATGATTTACTTAGATTCTCAGCCATGACAGCCAATTGGACTGGAGGGGCTGGAGAGGGTGGAGAGCCTGGAGGGGCTGAAGGGTGGAGGGCAAGGAGAAGGTGGAGGGCCTGTTGAGGCTGGTCCTGCTTCTAGAAGAAAAAAATTTGTTTATTTCAACAATCACTGTCCAATCCATTAGTAATATATTGTGGCTAATGTTTTCAGTTCTGGGTCATCCTTTCTGGCCCGAGAGCAGTACTCATATTACACAAGTGTGGGCCTGCTGTAACTCAATGGTGCTGTTCCTACAAGCCTTACCCTTTCACCTGCTTCTCCCTTGCACGAAAGCATACTCTGAGGGAGGAGTACCAATGGGGTGAGGGGTATGTCCAGTGGGGCTAAGCCTCCTGGCCCACATAATGTGGCAACGGTAGCTGGGCCCCTGCTTGTAACTCAATGGTGCTGTTTCCTACGAAGCCTTAACCCTTTCACCTGCTTTTCCTCTTGCACGAAGCATTACTCTGAGGGAGAGTAGCCAATGGGTGAGGGATGTCCAGTGGGGCCAAGCCTGCCTGGCTCTTCAACAATGGTGGCAAACTGCAGTGGGCCTGCTGTAACTCAATGGTGCTGTTTTCCTACGAAGCCTTTCCCTTTCACCTGCTTTCCCTTGCACGAAGCATACTCTGAGGAGAGTAGCCAATGGGGTGAGGGGTATGTCCAGTGGGCCAAGCCTGCCTGCTCTCAATGGTGGCAAACTGCAGTGGGCCTGCTGGTAACTCAATGGTGTAGTTCCTACGAAGCCTTACCTTTCACCTGCTTTCCCTTGCACTAAGCATACTCTGAGGGAGAGTAGCCAATTGGGGTGAGGGGTATGTCCAGTGGGGCCAAGGCCTGCCTGGCCCCCAACAATGGTGGCCACACCGCAGTGGACATTATGTAACCCAGTACCTATCATCGCCTTCTTTCTCCCTTGTTGTTTGAAAACTACTATACCCAGGGGAATGTGGCCAATGTGGTGTGTGTGTAATGGCATTAATGGATATATACAATTATAAATACCAGACATATAGCAGCGTAAATAGATTATTGTATTGTAAATTTTTCAAATAAAAATTGATTATGATCTCTCTGAATAATTTTGATATATCGAAAAATACAGCCCAAAAACATTTTTTTTTTCAACAGTTTTTGTCTATAATTAATTTTTAAAAAAAAAAATGTACATAAAAAAACAAACAAAACAAAAAAAACACCGGGTTACTGGGGTTCCCTCCTCTCCAGTCTGGTCAGGCGGCTGTTCAGGTGGCGCACCATGTGGCGCGATCCTGCCCTTCCCGCATATCCCCCGCATCTCTGTAATTCTGTGGAGGAAGATATTTAAGAATTGTGTGTGAAGATTTCGAGCACATTTCCTAAAGCACACATGCGGTAGATGAATTTTGCACCTGATAACTACTTACACATACATGGTACGCAATGTCTATAATGTTTGCGGTATGTCATAAAGGAAAGCTCAGTATAAGATATCATTATTTCTAAAATACTTTAGTTTATATATGCATACCTAGTTATGGTAAAAGTGATTTCTACTGATTGGCGTTGTGATGGGTACAATGCTCAGATCTCTTACTGACCAACTGAATCAACCCAGGGACTGGGTCAAGGCAAGACCATACGGTCTCATTAGGGGTCCTGCAAACAGGAAGTCATTATTTCCGTTGGCATTTATTTATACCAGACACAATGCTGAAATGGCAGACTAAGGTCATTGGTGATGGAAAATACTGCTCTTTTTCTTAAAAGTATATGTATTAGCACTGACCTTCCCCTTTAAGCGATATTATTGCATCAGGTGGATCTCTGTAAACAGCAGTAGGTACTGCTGGCATAAACATTACGTTTATTGTATTGCTAATCTTATCAGAACATTCTTGGTTTTGTATCACCTAGGACACTGTGCTACATACAACATTTTTTGGAAGTGGGTGCAGCCCCATAAAAGCATTGTCAAACCCACAGTACCCATTGTTTGCATCAAGTAGCGTGGATTTTACAGTGGAAAATACAGATGTTAATAGTCTTGTATATCAACATTTCTTAACGTTGCATATGATTTACTTAAGATTCTCAAGCATAGACAGCCAGATGGACTGGAGGGCTGGAGAGGGTGGGAGCCTGGAGGGGCTGGAGAGGGTGGAAGGGCAAGGAGAAGGTGGAGGCCTGTTTGAGGCTGTCCTGCTTCTAAAAAAATTTGTTTATTTCTCAACAATCACTGTTCCAATCCATTAGTAATATACTCTACATGTATACAGAACATTTCCTAAAAGGCTATGTATGAAACATTTCTTGGATAATTTTGGACTTTGGCTACTGATTTCGTAACTTAGCTCAAAAACTGAGGGACAAGATACAGCCAGAGTCGGGGACATAAATGGGAATGAGAAATGAGAAGAACTGTGATCTGTCTCTCAGCCAAATTAATAGATTGTTGCATTTTTTAAAACAATTTTTATCAGTGAAATAATAAATTCACTATATTAATGACTGATAATTTCACTAATTATTTGCTGACAATCAAGGTCATAAAAAGATAAAAAAAATTGCTTAGGATGCACTTACGTGTCTGGCTGGTGCCAGGTGCCTCCACTTGGGGCGGTAGACTGCCCGGAGGGGGCAATGGCGCCAGGTGGGGCTAGTTGGTGGTAGTGCTAAAAAAAAAAAAGGAAATTTATTTTAACTCTCACTCTGTCATAAATGTTCGATACATTACTAAAACAATTCTCGGAGAAGTTGTCAAATTAGCAAACATTGGATAAAGGCTTGGACACATCAACGTGTTAAAAAGCACACAATAGTGTGGCACAATTAATGTGATCCTTATTTTTGCACAATATGCTATCGTACTGCACTAGCAACGGCAATACACATGAGCCACATCCGGAAACACGCGCTTATATGCTTGTTTTCTGGAAGCGCTCGTGTGCGCTGTAATGTTGCATTGGACAAGAAAAAAATGTAGAAAAATATTTTTTTTCTCATAAAGCTGCACCATATATTCTTCCTCTGGCGGGGACGGTGGTGGGGGTGGGGTAATCCGAGAAGATTCCCCTGCAAATTAAAATAAAAAATACATAATGAATGATATATCTAAAGGTATTATTTAATTTTATACTTTGAATTCTGCTTGAAAATGCAGATTAAATAAGGCATAGTTTATGGTTTCTTTAAAGTCAATCATATTTCTATGGCAATGTATTCATACCTTATTCTGCTGGCTAAGTACTATATTTTTATGTGTGTATTGTAGGCCATGGAAAGGGAAAAGTTGGTTGGGTGTAGGGGAGCATCATTAGCTGTGTGTACTTGTATCTAGATTTGTGTGGCTAACACAACATTTTTTAATTTAAAAAATCAATTTTAATAATTGATCAACATTTTATTTTTGACTTTACTTTCCCTCAAATAGGGCTGCGCATGTAACTAAAAGGGTGGGTTCGTAAGTGTGTTTAACTGTGTCCTATTGTGGGTATCAGTGTGCACTTATAAGAAAAAGAAATCATATTTTTAATGTTCGTTTCATTTTTACTTTACTTAGCCTTTAAATAAGGCTGCCATGGAAATGGAAGGGTGGGGCCACCAGTGTGTTTACCTGTTCTATGTTGGGTATCATTTTGAATTTATAGGTGTTCATGTTGAATAGTCACTTTTCAGTGATTTATTTTTTACTTTACTTAACCTGTGATGCATTTTGGACTTAAAAATCCTTGTGCTACTTATACTGTAAATGGCTCTGTGTTAAGTGAATCCCTGTTGGAAAGGGATCTTGGAGTTTTGGTGGATAACAAACTTAAAGGTAGCAAGCAGTGCCAGACTGCCAAAGCCAGCATGGTATTGTCTTGTATAAAGAGAGTTATGGATTCAAGGGAGGGAAATGTTATTCTCCCTCTTTACAAATCATTGGTAAGTCCTCATTTGGAATATGCAGTGCAATTTTGGAATCCTGTCTACAAAATGGAAATCTTTTGAAATGGAAAGGGTTCAGAGAAGGGTGACTAAATTAATCAGGGGATTGGGGGAGAGACTGGAAAAGTTACAATTATGTATGCTGGAGAAAAGGCGCTTGCGTGGGGATATGATTACTATGTATAAATACATTAACGGGCCATACAATAAATTATCTGGGGCATTGTTCACCAATAGAACATGTCAGAGGACACGAGGACTTGAAGAAAAAATGTTTATGCTTCAAGGGTTTTTCACTGTGAGAACCGTAAAGCTATGGAACTGTCTTCCAGTGGATGTTGTTATGGCAGGTTCATTGGTCAGTTTCAAAAAAAAGCTGGATGAGTTTCTGCAAACAAGGAATGTTGCAAGTTACTGGTATTGATACATAAATTAGAGTTGATCCTGGGAAATTTCCGATTGCCACTTGGAATCAGGAAGGAATTTTTTGCGCCTTAATAAATTTTTTGGATTTTTTTTGCCTTCCTCTGGATCAACAGTTAGGCAAGAAATGAGGATATTGCTAGGTGGGTTGGACTGAAAGGACATGTCTTTATTCAACCTCAAATACTATACTATACTAAAAACAATAAATAAAATGGGGATATATGGAGATGTAAATATCCATTGGACAAGATCTACACCTATTATTCTGCAGTACACGACACATACTCAAGAATAGGTGTAATCTTGGGCAAAAAACATCACAAATTATGCCTCTTTGCAGATGACGTGATATTAATACTGACAAACCAGAAAATTTCTCTTCCTATGGCAATTGAAACCTTAAAATGGGCAAACAGCGTTTCATGCTTAGAGATGGCCGGATTATTCCGGATTTTCCGCCTTCCGAACTTCCGAACCGTGGATTTTTTTTTTTCCGAAAATTTTCGAAAATACGAGTATCCCCGTAATTACGAGAATCTACGATCTTTCGAGATGCGGAGAAACCAAAGATCCTCGTAATTACGAGAAATTCTTGTAAAAACGAGAAATTCTTGTAAATTCGCGAAATTTTTGCATTTTGGGGATTATTTTCAAGACGGAGCAAGCCACATGACCCAAATTAGCCAATGGCAGCTAACATGGGTATAAAAGGCTGCTAAGCCTGCCTGGCCCCACAATAATGGTGGCAAACTGTAGTGGGCCTGCTGTAACTCAATGGTGCTGTTCCTACGAATTTTCGTAAAAACGAGATGACCCAAATTAGCCAATGGCAGCTAACATGGGTATAAAAGGCTGCTAAGCCTGCCTGGCCCCACAATAATGGTGGCAAACTGTAGCGGGCCTGCTGTAACTCAATGGTGCTGTTCCTACAAATTTTCGTAAAAACGAGAAATTCTTGTAAATTCGCGAAATTTCTGCATTTTGGGGAATGTGGCCAATGTGGTGTGTGTAATGGCATTAAGGTAAGGTATATACAATTATAAGTACCAGACATATAGCTAGCTAAATAGATATGTGTATTGTAATTTTTCAAATAAAAATTGATTATGAATCTATCTGAATAATTTGATATATCGAAAAATACAGCCCAAAAACATTTTTTTTTCATAACAGTTTTTATGTCTAATAATATAATTTTTAAAAAAAAAAAATATGTACATAAAAAAACAAACAAACAAAAAAAAACACCGGGGTTACTGGGGTTCCCTCCTCTCCAGTCTGGTCAGGCGGCTGTTCAGGTGGCGCACCATGTGGCGCATCTCCTGCCGCATATCCCGCCACATATCCCGCCGCATGCTCTGTAATTCTGTGGAGGAAGATATTTAGAGAATTGTGTTGAAGATATTCGAGCACATTTCCTAAAGCACCATGCGGTAGATGCAATTTTGCACCTGATAACTACTTACACATACATGGTACTGCAATGCTATAATGTTGCGGTATGTCATAAAAAGGAAAGCTCAGTTATTTTAACTCTCACTGTCATTAAATGTTCGAATACATTTACTAAAACAATTCTCGGAGAAGTTGTCAAATTATGCAAACATTTGGATAAAGGGCTTGGACACATCAACGTGTTAAAAAGCACACAATAGTGTGGCACAATTAATGTGATCCTTAATTTTTGCACAATTATGCTATCGTACTGCACTAGCACGGCAATACACATGAGCGCACCGGAAACACGCGCTTATATGCTTGTTTCTGGAGCGCTCGTGTGCGCTGTAATGTGGCATTGGACAAATGAAAAATGTAGAAAAAATTTTTTTTCTCAATAAGCTGCACATATATTCTTCCTCTGGCGGGGACGGTGGTGGGGGTGGGGTATCCGAGGAAGATTCCCCTGCAAATTAAAATAAAAAAATACATAATGAATGATATATCTAAAGGATATATTTAATTATATACTTTGAATTCTGCTTGAAAATGCAGATTAAATAAGGCAATATGTTATGGTTTCTTTAAAAGTCAATCATATTTCTATGGCAATGATTTCATACCTTATTCTGGCTAAGTACTTTTTTTTTGTGTGTATGTAGCCATGGGAAAGGGAAAAGTGGTTGGGTGTAGGGGAGCATCAGTAGCTGTGTGTACTTGTATCTAGATTTGTGGCTAACACAAACATTTTTAATTTGGAGGGTAAAAATCAATTTTAATAATTGATCAACATTTATTTTTGACTCTACTTCCCCTCAAATAGGGCTGCATGTAACTAAAAAGGGTGGGTCAGGAAAGGGTGTTTACCTGTGTCCTATGTGTGGGTATCATTTTGAATTTATAGGTGTTATGTTAAATAGTAAATTTTCGTAAAAACGGAGAAATTCTTGTAAATCTCAGAATTTCTGCATTTTGGGGATATTTTCAAGAATGGAGCAAGCCACATGACCCAAATAGCCAATGGCAGCAACATGGGTATAAAAGGATGCTTCACAGGCGAACATTTTGTCAGTGTGTTGGAGGATGTGTTTAGTGGAGACCCTGACAGTGGTAGGAGTTGGAGAGAGATTTTTGCGCTTTTTGAGCTTTCTGTGTGGGATTTCAGTGTGGTGGTTTAGCACTTGTTGTTACCACCCTGTATCACACATCTTGAGACCCAACAGTCCTTTTAAGGACTAACTTTGTGAGACCCAAAAGTCCTTTTAAGGACTAACACCCCTATAAGTCCTTTGGACAAAAATTTTGTGTTAGACCTTTTAGAGGACTAGGTGTCCTATTATTTTGTTTGTCTTTTTTGATCTTGTGTGTCAGTGTGTTTTGTGTAGCTGACAGTGGCCTTAGCAGCAATCAGCAGCCTTTGTGGTGTCACCTACTCTGACCATCTCATACAGCTGCAACAGCTACTCTGTGTAATGTTTCAGCTCGGGTCAATCCTATAGTATAGTATAGTATTTGAGGTGAATAAAGACATACGTCCATCCAGTCCAACCCATCTAGCAATATCCTCATTTCCTGCCTAACTGTTGATCCAGAGGAAGGCAAAAACCCACCAAATTTATGAAGGGGGAAAAAACTCCTTCTGACTCCAAGTGGCAATCGGAAATTCCCTTGATCAACTCTACTTTATGTATCAATACCATACCTTGCAACATCCTTGGTTGCAGAAACTCATCCAGCTTTTTTTTGAAACTGACAATGAACCTGCATCATCAACGTCCACTGGAAGACAGTTCCATAGCCTTACCGTTCTCACAGTGAAAACCCTTTCCGAGCTTGAAGCCTAAACCTTTTTTCTTCAAGTCTTAAGGGATGTCCTCGTGTCCTTTGACATGTTCTCTTGGTGAACAATGCCCCAGATAGTGTATTGTATGGCCCATTAATGTATTTATACACAGTAATCATATCCCCACGCAAGCGCCTTTTCTCCAGCGTACATACTTGTAACTTTCCAGTTCTCTTCATATTCAAGCTCCCCCAATCCCCTTATTAATTAGTTGCCTTCTCTGAAACCCTTTCCATTTCAAAGATGTCCTTTTGTGACACAGGATTCCAAAATTGCCTGCAATATCCAAATGAGGCCTACCAATGCTTTGTAAAGAGGGAGAATTACATTTTTCTCCTTGAATCCTAACTAGCTTTATACAAGACAATACCATGCGGCTCTGGTGTTGCGCCATGGCACTGCTTGCTACCTTTAAGTTTGTTATCCACCAAAAACTCCAAGACCCTTTCAACAGGGATTCAATTAACACAGAGCCATTTAAGTATAAGTAGCACAAGTATTTTAAGTCCAAAATGCATCACCTTACATTTATCAACATTGAATTTCATCTGCCACTTAGCAGCCCAATGTGATAATCTATCTAGAGATCCCCTTGAACGATTGCATCCTTGAAGTTTTTAATGGTCGACAAAGTTTTGTGTCGTCAGCAAAACCAGAAAACTTGCTGACAATCACTTCCAATCATTATAAATGATTAAATAGAAGCGGCCCCCAACACAGAACCCTGTGGCACCCCACTTAGCACTTTAGTCCATAATGATGAAGCCCCATTAACAACTACTCTCTGCATCTATACTTTAACCAATTTTCTATCATGTACAAATGTGACTCCCCAGACAAACGACCTTAGCTTATTCATTAGTCGGTATGGGGACTGTATCAAAAGCCTTTGCAAAATCCAAGTAAACTACATCTACTGCTATACCAGAGTCTAAATTTCTACTTATTTCTATAAAAGCCAAGCAAGTTAGTTGACAAGATCTATTCCTCCTAAATCCATGTGGTACTAATTATATGTCAGTCCTGAAACATACCTAGAACAGATCCCTTATTAAAAACTTTCCAGGATCTTCCCCACCACTGAAGTTAAAACTACAGGCCTGTAATTACCCGGTGTGAACGACTACCCTTTTTGAATATTGGAATAACATCAGCCTTTTTCCAATCCAGAGGCACACCACCGGACATGAGGGAATCAGCAAAAATAAGAAACAATGGCCTAGATAAAACTGAACTTAGCTCCCTAAAGTACCCAGGATGTATTTTACCGGTCCAGGAGATTTACTAATATTACCTTATTTAGTTCTTTCTGTACCATCTCCCGGTTAACAAAGTGAACTTGAATCTTTGATACCTTTATGGTACTATACTCTATGATATCTGTACTTGGATCTTCTATGCAGTATACAGAGGGGGGAAAAAGTATTCAAGACATTGCTATATCGCCATCCTCCGTAACTAACTTATCCCATTAATTTAATGGTGCCACATCTCAGTCCTCATCTTCTTACTATTAATATAATTAAAAAAATGTTTAGGCTTAGTGATGCTTTCTTCAGCTATCCTAACTTCATTATTAATTTTAGCTAGTTTGATTGCTTTCTTACACTCCTTGTTACAGTTTGTATACTCCTAAAGGCCCTTTCCGTTCCCTCGGCTTAAAGGTTTAAATGCCTTTTTTCCTTCCTTACCATTTGCCTCTTTACATCAGAATTCAGCCCCATGGGCGCGGATTTATTTTTTTACATTTATTTCCAAGGGTATAAATTTAGATGTGAACTGGCGTAAAATCCCCTTGAACACAGTCCACTTCTGTTCAGTCCTTTACTGAGATACATTATCCCAGTTGACATTCTGAAGAGCTGCTTTTAACCTGGAAAAATTGCTTTCCTGAATTAAATGTCTTTGTTAACCCAGACGCACTTTCCTTTCGATAACAAGTCCAAATGCCACTATTTCATGGTCACTATTCCCTAAGCCCTCCAGTTACGTTTTATCATAATGCGCTCCACAATGTTAGAATATTACCAGATCCAACAGAGCTCCTTTTTAGTAGGAACCTCAACACCTGTGAGAGAAAATTATCCTGCAGCAAATTCAGGAACTCATCGCCTTTTTCGTGATGGCAGTTCACCACACCAATCAATGTCAGGGTAATGAAGTCCCCCATAATGAGCCACTCCCCAAACTTGCAGCCCTTGCCAACTGCATATGAAGTGACTCACCTCCTCTCTGCTAGCATTTGGGGCTTATAGCAGACACCAACAATGACATACCACCCTTCCTTGTTGCTAATCCACCCATATTGCCTCCACTTTATCATCCATATCACCAGCTATCTCTTCTTTTAAAATTTGGCTTCAATTCTTTTTAACATATACACAACTCCTCCCCCCTTCCTTTTTTTTTCTGTCCTGCCTAAACAAGGCATATCCTTCTATATTTACCGCCCAGTCGTGAGAAATGTTCAAACCACTTTCTGCTATACTAACATAATACTTTTATAATGCCATCATTCCAATTCACCCATTTGTTCAGCCAGGCTTCTCGCATTTGCAAACATACATTTTAGATTATGATCCTGTAATTATTCTACACTTGATACACATTCCTCCCTATCCCTATGCTAGCCCCACCCCCTTTCCACCCCCACTGGCCTATCTACACCCTGCTTTCCTCCTGGACAATCTATCCCAGTGAGACTGCTAATACCCTCCCCCCCCAAACCTAGTTTAAAATCTCCTCCAACCCTCTAGCCAATCTTCTCCCTAAAACAGCTGCACCACCATCAGTGAGGTGCAACCCATCCCTATAAAGAGATGTACCGACAGCAAAGTCTGCCCAGTTCTCAATAAACCCAAACCCTTCTTCCTTACACCACTTCTTAGCCACGCATTAATGCTCCTAAGCTCCGCTGTCTCCCTGGCTTAGCAGGTGGCTGCGGGGTAGTATTTCTGAAAACACTACCCTGGAGGTCTTGCTTTTATCTTGGCCCCCTAGTTCTCGCGAAATATGTTTAAGGACCTCACTCCACCTCTAACTTTGTCATTGGCACCAATGTGAACCAAGACCGCCGGTCACACCCGGCCCCACCCAATATCTGTTACACGATCCACACATGCGAACCCTACACCAGGCAGGCAACACACAGTTCGGCATGTAGGGTCTTGGCGGCGATTACCCTATCTACCTTCCTTATAATGGAGTCCCTACCACTACCACTGCCTTGCATCTGACCCTTCGTTCCTCCTCCCTTGTATCAGAGAGGCAGTCCCCTGGGTGCTCAAGGGACTATCCCCTCCCTACATGCTAATTCCGAGTGTCCTCCTCCACTTCATTACCAAGGCGGCCAAATCTGTTGGGATGGACAATCTGGAAGAAGCCCCCTACTCTTCCGTGCCCCCACTTCCCCTAGTAACCCTAACAAAAATACCTCCTTCCTATTCCTTTCTTGTCCCTCTTCCACCCACCTCTATACTGGCCCCAGCCAGTGCCTGCTGACCCCCCCAGTTCTGCCAATCCCCGCAATGCTTGAAACTGCCCCCTTAGGACTCTCCACCTCAGCTTCCAAACGGGGAAACCCCACTCACACCGACACAGACATAGGTTCCCCGGAACGTCCTGCTCCAGGTTCCTATACATGTGGCACGATGCCACATTGCATGGTACTGACAAAACTGTCCCTTCTAATACACCACCCAACACAGTGACGCACAAACTTGTTTAATTGCCCTTCTTGTTTCAATGTCCTTCTTTTTTTATGCTTGAGATCAAGGTCTTTAGAGAAAAGGGCCACTCACAAGTTCGTTACACTCACAGGAACTTCCTTTGTTAGGTCCAAACCACAGGCCCAACACGTGAATCCTATTTAACTAATGGCCCCAACCCCCACACCAATTAGTGCAAGAGCCAGAAAGAGAGGGGAAAAAAAACCAAACACTTATTAACCTTTCGCAGCCTGTTTGTGATTACAACAGTACAATACTAGAATATAGAAGTCCAGCACACCCCTTTAACTGGAAGAAGAAAGTTAGTCTGCTTACTGACACACAATCCTGCACACAGTTTTTAACAGTACAAACAATCCTTATGTTCAAACTGTCAAACAATCCTTATTTTCAACTTTCACACACAACCATACAACCATCAAATGATTAATGTCCTTTTTTTTTATGTCCTTGAGATCAAGGTCCTTAAGAGAAAGGGCCACTCAAAGTTCGTTACACTCACAGGAAACTTCCTTTGTTAGGTCCAAACCACAAGGACCAACACTGTGAATCCTATTTAACTAATAGGCCCCAACCCACACCAATTAGTGCAAGAGCCAGAAAGAGAGGGAAAAAAAAACAAACACCTTATAACACCTTTCGCAGCCTGTTTGTGATTACAACAGGTACAATACTAGAATATAGAAGTCCAGCACACCCCTTTAACTGAAGAAGAAAGATTAGTCTGCTTATGACACTCAATCCTGCACACAGTTTTTAACAGTACAAACAATCCTTATTTTCAAACTGTCAAACAATCCTTATTTTCAAACTTTCCACACCCACCATACAACCATCAAATGATTAAGTGTCCTTTTTTTATGCCTTGAGATCAAGGTCCTTAAGAGAAAGGCCACTCACAAGTTGTTACACTCACAGGAAACTTTCTTTTGTTAGGTCAAAAAAAATCTGCCTGGCCCGAGAGCAGACTACTCATTTTTGTTTCTTCCTCTCTCTCCATGAGGCACCTTTGTGGTGTCACCTACTCTGACCATTCATACAGCCGCAACAGACTACTGTGGCTAATGTTTTCAGTTCTGGGTCAATCCTGTCTGGCCCAGAGCAGTACCATATTACACAAGTGTGGGCCTGCTGTAACTCAATGGTGCTGTTCCTACGAAGCCTTACCCTTTCACCTGCTTTCCCTTGCACGAAGCATACTCTGAGGGAGAGTAGCCAATGGGGAGGGGTATGTCCAGTGGGGCAAGCCTGCCTGGCCCCACAATAATGGTGGCAAAACGTGAGTGGGCCTGTTAACTCAATGGTGCGTTCCTACGAGCCTTACCCTTTCACGCTCCTTACATGAAGCATACTCTGAGGGAGAGTAGCCAATGGGTGAGGGGTATGTCCGTGGGGGCCAAGCCTGCCTGGCTCTTCAATGGTGGCAAACTGCAGTGGGCCTGCTGTAACTCAATGGTGTAGTTCCTACGAAGCCTTATCCTTTCACCTGCTTCCCTTGCACAAGCATACTCTGAGGGAGAGTAGCCAATGGGGTGAGGGGTATGTCCAGTGGGGCAAGCCTGCCTGGCCCCACAACAATGGTGGCAAACCGCAGTGGACATATGTAACCCAGTACCATCATCGCCTTCTTTCCCTTGTTGTA
Organism: Hymenochirus boettgeri; assembly: GCA_019447015.1. Taxonomy (NCBI): domain Eukaryota; kingdom Metazoa; phylum Chordata; class Amphibia; order Anura; family Pipidae; genus Hymenochirus; species Hymenochirus boettgeri. The sequence continues at coordinate 67,055,437 of CM033477.1, forward strand.
TGAAAACTACTATACAGGGGAATGTGGCAATGTGGTTGTGTGTAATGGCAAATGGTAAGGTATATACAATTATAAGTACCAGACATATAGCTAGCTAATAGATATGGTTATTGTAATTTTTCAAATAAAATTGATTATGAATCTATCTGAATAATTTGATATATCGAAAAATACAGCCCAAAAAACTTTTTTTTCATAACAGTTTTTAGTCTAATAATAAATTTTAAAAAAAAAAAAATCTGTACAAAAAAAAAAAACAAACAAAAAAAAAACACCGGGGTTACGGGGTTCCCTCCTCTCAGTCTGGTCAGGCGGCTGTTCAGGTGGCGCACCATGTGGCGCATCTCCTGCCGCATATCCCGCCCACATATCCGCCGCATGCTCTGTAATTCTGTGGAGGAAGATATTTAGAGAATTGTGTTGAAGAATTTCGAGCACATTCCTAAAGCACCATGCGGTAGATGCAATTTTGCACCTGATAAATACTTACACATACATGGTACTGCAATGCATAATGTTGCGGTATGTCATAAAAGGAAAGCTCAGTATAAGATATCATTATTCTAAAATTCTTAGTTTATAGTATGCATACCTAGTTATGGTAAAAGTGATTTCTAATGAGCTGTTGGATGGGTTACACATGCTCAGATCTCTACTGACCAACTGAATCAACCCAGGGACTGGGTCAAGGCAAGACCATAACGGTCTCTATTAGGGGTCCTGCAAACAGGAGTCATTATTTCTGTTGCATTTATTTTATACACAGACACAATGCTGAATGGGCAGACTAAGGTCATTGGGATGGATAAATACTGCTCTTTTTTTCTTAAAAGTATATGTATTAGCACTGAACTTCCCCTTTAAGCGATATTATTGCATCATGGTGGATCTCTGATAAACAGCAGTAGGTAATGCTGGCATAAAACATTACGTTTATTGCTAAATTGTATCAGAACATTCTTGGTTTGTATCACTAGGACTGGGCTACATACAACATTTTTTGGAAGTGGTGCAGCCCCCAAAAAGATTGTCAAAACCACAAGTACCCATTGTTGCATCAAGTAGCGTGGATTTACAGTGGGAAAATACAGATGTTAATAGTCTTGTATATAACATTTCATTAACGTTGCATATGATTTACTTAAGATTCTCAAGCATGACAGCCAGATGGACTGGAGGGGCTGGAGAGGGTGGAGAGCCTGGAGGGGCTGGAGAGGGTGGAGGGCAAGGAGAAGGTGGAGGGCCTGTTGAGGCTGGTCCTGCTTCTAGAAAAAAAATTTGTTTATTTCAACAATCACTGTCCAATCCATTAGTAATATATTACATGTATAAGAACATTTCCTAAAAGGCTATGTAGTGAACATTTCTTGGATAATTTTGGACGTTGGACTGAATTTCGTAACTTAAGCTCAAAAACTGAGGGCAAGATACAGCCCAGAGTCGGGGACAATAAATGGGAATGAGAAATGAGAAGAACTGTGATCTGTCTCTCAAGCGCAAATTAATAGATTTGTTGCATTTTTTTAACAAAATTTTTTTTCAGTGAAATAATAAAATTCACTTAATTATGACTGATAATTTCACTAATTATTTGCTGATAATCAAGGTCAATAAAAAGATAAAAAAATTGCTTAGGATGCACTTACGTGTCTGGCTGGTGCCAGGTGCCTCCAGCTTGGGCGGTGGACTGCCCGGAGGGGGCAATGGGTGCCAGGTGGGTAGTTGGTGGTAGTGCTAAAAAAAAAAAGGAAATTTATTTAACTCACTGTCATAAATGTTCGAATACATTTACTAAAACAATTCTCGGAGAAGTTGTCAAATTATGCAAACATTTGGATAAAGGGCTTGGACACATCAACATGTTAAAAAGCACACAATAGTGTGGCACAATTAATGTGATCCTAATTTTTGCACAATTATGCTATCGTACTGCACTAGCGGCAATACACATGAGCGCACCGGAAACACGCGCTTATATGCTTGTTTTGGAGCGGCGTGTGCGCTGTAATGTGGCATTGGACAAATGAAAATGTAGAAAAAATTTTTTTTCTCAATAAGCTGCACTATATTCTTCTCTCTGGCGGGGACGGTGGTGGGGGTGGGGTATCCGAGGAAGATTCCCTGCAAATTAAAATAAAAAAATACATAATGAATGATATATCTAAAGGATATATTTAATTATATACTTTGAATTCTGCTTGAAAAGCAGATTAAATAAGGCAATATGTTATAGTTCTTTAAAAGTCAATCATATTTCTATGGCAATGATTTCTACCTTATTGGCTTAGTACTTTTTTTTGTGTGTATTGTAGCCATATGGAAAGGGAAAAGTTGGTTGGGTGTAGGGGAGCATCAGTAGCTGTGTGTACTTGTATCTAGATTTGTGGCTAACACAACATTTTAATTTGGAGGTAAAAATCAATTTTTAATATTGATCAACATTTTATTTTTGACTTTACTTTCCCTCAAATAGGGCTGCCATGTAACTAAAAGGGTGGGTCAGTAAAGTGTGTTAACTGTGTCTGTGTGGGTATCAGTGTGCATTATAAGATAAAAAGAAATCAATTTTAATGATCGATTTCATTTTTAACTTTACTTAGCCTTTAAATAAGTGCCATGGAATGGAAGGGTGGCCACCAAGTGTGTTTACCTGTTGTCCTATGTGTGGGTATCATTTTGAATTTATAGGTGTTATGTTAAATAGTCACTTTTCAGTGATTTATTTTTTGACTTTACTTACCCTTTAAATAGGGCTGATATTGAATAATATAAGAATAATAATGATGTAATAATAACCAGTGAATGAGAAATACAAAGAACTCGGATCTCTCTCTCAAGCCAAATTTAAGGATTATTGATGTTTTTAAAAATATATATATAAATATGTTTTTGTCAGAAGTTAATTAAAATATTTTACTACTTATTAGTTATTACAATACAGTAATATAATAAAAAGTATACTTGCCTTCCATCATCTGCCGTACTGCTGCCACATATTGAGGCCTCTGCCTCTTGAGATCCGACCACTGTCTCTGGAGGGTAGAGACAGTGGTCTGGTAGCCGAAGCGGCGCAGGAGCCGTCGTTGCAGCCCCTCCATGATCCTGCGCTTTTTACGCCGCACACGATAGGTTCCAGGGGGGAAATCGTCATACCCCCTGGACAGGAGGTACCTCATGACATACAGCTGCCTAACAGAAGATGCCATTTTGCAGGCAGGAAGTTCCGGTTCCTCGTTTTTATAAAATTCCTTGTTTTTACAGAGATCCGCGGGTTTACGGGAATCCTCGTTTTTACGGAAATCTTCGTTTTTATGGATATCTTTGTTTTTACGGAAATACTCGTATTTTCGAGAAAACACAGTTTTTTTAAATCACGCTGGCGGACTGTAATTTTTAGGTATTGTAGGCATTGATACGTGTTTTTAAGGCCATTACCCAGGTCCCTGAGTGATTAAGTGTACGTTACCAAGGCTATTTAGACCACTTTTAATGCGGATTTTGCCGAACTTTCATTTTAATACGTTTTAACGGGTCCGCTCGCAGATTTTCGAATTTTTCGAAAATCCGCGGATCCTTGCGTGAGCCAGATTTTTCGAAGTTCGGACATCTCTATTCATGCTATAAGTTAAATGAAACTAACAGGGTTATTCAATATAAGTTCTTATCGTTAAAATGGTGCTAATTTAGCCCCAACCAATCAGATGTTAGCTTTCAAGTGTTAAGTTTTTAAACGAGGAGAACTTTTATTAAATCTCCCTATAAGTCTACAATTCTAGCGCTAAATATTAATTTAAGACTTAAAAACGCCCTCCAAAAACAATGGCTTCAACATGCCCTACCTTACTTGAGAATTCACTTAACTTTCTCTACTACACAATGATACGAACAAAACTACTCCCCACTACTACAGCTAACTGAATCACTAATAAAAAAATGGGGAAAAGAAATTCTGCCGAACCATGAAAGATTTTTTATAGTTATAAAAATAGTACTCCTCCCAAAAATCATATATATATTTAGAACCATTATATTACAACCTACTGCCATATATTTTCGAAAATTACAATCTACAATTGAAAAGTTTATATGGTCTGGAGGTAAAGCTAGAGTTAACAAAAAACTATTATATGCAAATCTGCTGGGGGCTAGGAAATGCCAATTTTGGTGCAATATCATAAAGCGGCTGTGCTAGACCAAATAAAACAATAGTGGTCTGACATAGAAGAAAAACATTGGGTAGAAGACGAACAATATCTCTTAGGTAATACCTCAATAAGAAAAAATTTGGGAGCATTACTGATCACAGAGAAAAACAACTTAAACCTACATATATCTAAATATCTACCAATAACCACTACTATCCAAATATGTAACCAAGAATGCAAAACTTGCGATAGATATATAAAACTAGAGAGAGAAATACCTATCTCCTCCCTGGACCTATTAATCGCTAACATAAATTTGGCTTCTTGGCAAAACCTTGGCTAAATAAAAATATAAAGAAAAAAACCTACGTACATATGAAGATCTGAAAGTAGAATTCCAGCTATTAAAGGTACACTAAACTCCCATATTCCAAAAAAACAACTATTTGCCATTCGTTTGTATTATTCACAGGGAGGTGAGCGCTTATTCTCACCTCCCTGTGAATAATATTATGCTCGGGGGACCTGGAACTTACCTTACCGCTGCTCCACTCGCAGCCGCTCCTTCACTGACAGCCGCTCTGTCCCGACCGCGCGCCCTATCTATCAAAAAGTTACTTTGTTACATATCTTTTGGAGCTGCCCAAAAATAATCAAACAATGGGAAGAAGCCTTTAAACTTCTATCAAATATTTTGGCATGCAACTAACACCAGATTCAGCCCTAGCCTTAATTAACATAGATTTAAGTGAATATCCAAATTATGACTACAATACTATACCATCTGTTCACTATAATTAGAACTAAACTAGCAAAATACTGTCGGTCTCCCACAATCCCCACATGGATCGAAATAATAAATAATATGAACCTTAATAATGAATACGAACTCACATTTGCCACCTCAAATGGGGCCTATGAAAAATTGAGAATCCTACAAATTCTTAACCTTCTTGTTTTGATAATTATGTGTTAAACTACTTACAAAATATTGATGATTTAATGTATAATAATAAGAAAACTAAAAAAACTAAAGAGCTAAAAGAATCAACCAAATGTATAACAGTATAACATACAATCTTGAACTACTATCTATATGAAATGTATAAACTTAATACCAACAGCTGTTATTTTTTTATGCTCAAAAGTTAATGTTAAAAAAAAACTGAAGTAGATAGTAACTGATGGCAGTTTTTGTCTCATAATTCATTAGTGTATTTCCCAAGGGCAAATTTCTAGCATCTCTCCGTGCTCCTCATTTGGAATACTTAAAAGGCATTCTGTGAATGTTACCTAGGTAGCTGCCATGCGCCCTTTCCAAGTTTTTTGCAAACCATGAGTTGTAGGTGTGTCATTTTAAAAATGGTGCATTCAGTGTCTCGTCAAATTCTCTCATATGCCCTCTAGTTCTTAATGTGTTTGATATACTGGAACGTGGAGACATTTTGTAATAGAACTTGCTCCATTAACTTGCAGTGATTTAGTGACTTTAGTGATGTCAATGTTTTTTTTCATGATCATGCCCTAATTGAAGCACTTAGAATTCTTGATTCCTTTAATAAATGCAGAATCCTGTTTTCTAATCTATTTTCTTATTGCAGTGTGGATGATGTGCATGTGCTCGTCCTTCAGAATCTTATACTGAGTACATTGTCTCTTTCTGATAGTCAGATGAAATCTGGTCGAATACTACAAGTAAGTGAAGATTATTTGTGTTTTCGGTCAGTTTTTTTGTGTTAATATATAAAACTGGGAATATACAGTTATTAAAAACAGACTGCAAGAACATACTGGGTTCTATGTGTCAATAAAATGTGCTTAGATTGTAAGCTCTTCATGGCAGAGCCTGATGTAAATGAATACTTGTAATTGTAAAGCGCTACTGAAGATGTTGGCGCTATATAAATTCACAATAATAATAACTGATCACTGAGGACACTGTTAACATTGATTTAAAAATGTTTTATGTGTCATTTCATAGAAGCAGTGTTGCAGGAAAAACTAGTTAAATATTTTTAGATTTCAATAATTTTTATTGGAATTTTTCAAATTAACAATTGTCAAAATAATGACATAATATACATAATGTTGCAGTTTTAAATAGGACCTTTTTTACATCTCATGGAGTTCTATTTTGTAAACATATGTTATATTTAAACTCCACATTCTTGTAACCGTGTGTAACCACAATGAGCGAACATTTTACTCATTATAGTAATGATTATTATAGATCAGATTTTCCCTACATTGAGGGTGGATTAAACCTATTGTATTTATTTAGTTCCAGAAAAACGCATCTCTGTTTCCCACAGAGGAGTATATGTCTAATTTGTTTTGATGCGTATTATGATATGGATTTCACGCGTATCTCGTGCTTGGATTTGCATCACATATTTGTCATATCGCGAACTTTGCGCAAATTAAACGCGACCTTTACGCAAACTTAGAAGCATAAGTTTGTAGAACCATTCTCATCATGATGCGAATTCCATGCGTATTAAAACACAAAATATTATAGGGCAATGCGTATCTGAATGCGGATATGCAGTATATATTGCAAAAACCCATAAGGATTTGTAACTGAACTTATATCTACAGTTGTGTTCAAAATTATTCATCTCCCAATGCTGTAAAGGGTTTTAGGGAATTCAGTGTACATTTGTAATTGTGTTCAGAATGAAATATTACAAGGACTTTTTAAAGAACCAAATGCAGCTAAAATGACATTAATTGTTTTTGTAATACAGTATTGAATGTTTTTTTTGTGATTTCTTCATTGACACAATTATTCAACCCCTTAAAGACTACCACTCTTAAGAACAGAGGTTCATTCAAGCGTTTTCGATTAGGTACTGAAAACACTTGTGGATGTCAACGTGCAGCAATCTGAAAAAAGATTTGTCAGATGCGGGTACTGAAGTTTCAGCTCAGACAATAAGGCGCACACTGCGTAATGAAGGCCTCCATGCCAGAACTCCCAGGAGCACCCCCTTGCTGTCTCCAAAGAATAAGAAGAGTCGACTGCAGTATGCCAATAGTCATGTGGAAAAACCACAAAAGTGTTCTGTGGACTGATGAAACAAAATTAGAACTGTTTGGGCCCATGGATCAACGCTATGTTTGGAGGAGGAAGAACAAGGCCTATGAAGAAAAGAACACCTTGCCTACTGTGAAGCATGGTGGGGGGTCAATCATGCTTTGGGGCTGTTTTGCTTCTGCAGGTACAGGGAAGCTTCAGCGTGTGCAAGGTACAATGAATTCTCTTCAGTACCAGGAGATATTGGAAAAAAATGTGATGCAGTCCGTCACAAACCTGAGGCTTGGGAGATGTTGGACCTTTCAACAGGACAATGATCCCAAGCATACCTCCAAGTCCACTAGAGCATGGTTGCGGATTAAAGGCTGGAACATTTTGGAGTGGCCATTGCAGTCACCAGACTTTAATCCGATTGAGAACCTCTGGTGGGACTTTAAGAAAGCAGTTGCAGTGCGCAAGCCTAAGAATGTGACTGAACTGGAGGCTTTTACCCATGAAGAATGGGCTAAGATACCCATAGAACGCTGCAAGACACTTGTGTCAAGCTATGCTTCACGTTTAAAAGCGGTTATAACTAGAAAAGGATGTTGTACGAAGTACGAAGAATGAATGTCACTTGGGGGTTGAATAAAACTGATAATGATATGAGCACAGAAAAGACATTTGTGGTTATTTCATTATAAACGTTATGTTATATTTGTCTGACTTACAAGTGTCTCTGATTTAATTGTAAACAAGATGACTGAAATGATCAAAATCAATTTCAAACTGGCCAAAACACTCAATTTTAGTGGGTGTTGAATCATTTTGAACACAACTGTATACTTAAGATATTCTTATTCTAGTCTGATTCTGTTCATCTATTATCTAAATCAGCTTAATTAAGGATATGCAAGGACAATTTCTATTGTTCCATGAATCACATATGGAGCAAACCTCCAAGAAATGTGGGATTAACCTCCCTACTGAGATCTTGGAAGCCACACCAAAAGCAACCATGTAATCTTAGTAAGATATGGTTGGTGTATGATATATCATGCTTAGGATCATTGATATGTCTGGTTTAGATCTTCCAATCTATACAATTACTAGAATTATTACCAATACTAAAACTACTAAACTAAGCTACAAGAATTAAGTCCAACAGGACCAGCTGTTCATAATATGGTTATGAGATCTGTAATTTTCTCCAGAAGTTTTCTCACCTGGGTAGAGCCAAAGTTATTTTAGAACTATGTGAGAGGGAAATGTGACTTATCTAAGGTCTACTAATTTTGATTCTGGATATACCAGTGGCCATAGGCTTGTTCTTTTCTGAAAGACTTGTAGGTTACCACATCTAATGGCCCAGAATTTCTCAGCTATAAGATTGAATTCCACTTTTTTAATAATTTCTTTTATGGTTGGAAATGTAGTGGATTTCCAGTTTTCCACTATAAACATTCTTGTAACAACAAACATGTGGTTAAAAATGTCTTTCTTTGGGAGGTAAGTCTATATACTTTTTAAATGTAAATGTTTTAAATGCCTGGTGGGATTGAAATGAGTGTTACAGGCAATTTTTTAAGGAAGTTTTCTACTTCTTCCCAAAGTTTGATTTTTGGGCAGTGCCAGAAAATATGGATAAGGGTTGCAATTGCACTTGGTTGCAATTTCTCCAGCAAAGCTGGGATGTTTTGTTATCAAACTTAGCTATCTTCTCTGGTGTAAAGGAAATACTTAGTTAAATAACTACCCCTTTATTACTTTTTTTTGTCTACCCCCCTTTCCCCCCTAACTTTACTATAACCCTACTATATAAGGCCTCTGAATTAACTGGTAGAAAATTAATGCAGTGTATCTCATTAAATTAAAATTGATGTTCAGGCAACTTCTAATATAAAGATTGTGACACACAGATATTCACAAACATTGACAGTATAGCATGCTAGAGCAAGGATAGTTTAAGATCTGAAACTTGATGTCCTTTTCCTTTCACATTGAGATCCTTTATATTGTATTAATATATTTCTATTTTTACGGAGATTGCATTGAGTTTTAAGGAGCATGTGTGTGAATGGCTGCTTCGGCCGACAATTGTGCCGTGTATGGGCACTTTGGCCGAAACAGCCGATTGTTCAAACGATCCTCACCCAAATGGCCATTTCGGCCAAGAAAGTGGCCATTTACGGCACAATTATTGGCCATAACGGCCGTTCATACACATCGTGCGGCGTGGGAGAAGGTCTATGAATGTGTGTAATTATCACTATTTAATTAAAATCACCATAACAAATTACACTATACAAAGTATAGTACTACTTCTGACTTGTATTTTAATTACAAAACAAATGATATACAATTATATAGTTTTGGTGGATAACAAACTTAAAGGTAGCAAGCAGTGCCAGGCGGCAACAGCCAGAGCCAGCATGGTATTGTCTTGTATAAAGCGAGGTATGGATTCAAGGGAGGAAAATGTAATTCTCCCTCTTTACAAAGCATTGGTAAGGCCTCATTTGGAATATGCAGTGCAATTTTGGAATCCTGTGTACAAAAAGGACATCTTTGAAATGGAAAGGGTTCAGAGAAGGGCAACTAAATTAATAAGGGGATTGGGGGAGCTTGAATATGAAGAGAGACTGGAAAAGTTACAATTGTGTACGCTGGAGAAAAGGCGCTTGCGTGGGGATATGATTACTGTGTATAAATACATTAACGGGCCATACAATAAACTATCTGGGGCATTGTTCACCAATAGAACATGTCAAAGGACACGAGGACATCCCTTAAGACTTGAAGAAAAAAGGTTTAGGCTTCATCTCACTGTGAGAACGGTAAGGCTATGGAACTGTCTTCCAGTGGACGTTGTAATGGCAGGTTCATTGGTCAGTTTAAAAAAAAAAGCTGGATGAGTTTCTGCAAACAAGGAATGTTGCAAGTTACTGGTATTGATACATAAAGTAGAGTTGATCCAGGGAAATTTCCGATTGCCACTTGGAGTCAGGAAGGAATTTTTTCCCCCTTCATAAATTTGGTGGGGTTTTTTTGCCTTCCTCTGGATCAACAGTTTTAGGCAGTAAAATGAGGATAATTGCCTAGATGGGTTGGACTGGATGACGTCATGTCCCTTTATTCAACCTCAAATACTATACTATACTATACTAATTAATCAAGCATACTTACTTCACTTTAATGGAAAACTCAAAATGGTAGGTTTAGCCACACCTCTAAGTGTGCTAAAAGGTCTCTATAAGGACACTAAAAGGAAGTGGAATTTTCCTATAATCCAATGAGGTTCTAATCTTACAACAAGTGCCACTGGTTGCAAATCAAAAACTTTTTAGGCATTGTACATGACAAGACAAGAATTGTAAATACGTTCCTGTATTACACCCAATTATGTGCTGTTTGTAAAACTAGACAGGCTTAGCCAATCAAAAATTCTTCAGACTCACACATTCACTCTCCCCTCTCCCTTCTCCATAGAAAGAAATAAGACTTCCTTCAGTAGAGACAATCCAGTTTCTGTTTTCTAGACAGGAAGTGGTGTCTGTTTATGATAAAATAACTTTGCATGTCTCTGAAACTACCCAGCATTCTTAGAGAAATGGACAGTTTTTACCTTTTTTACAATATTAATATATTAATAGGATGGGGATATTAAAACATGGCAGGATAGTGTTGGTTCTTTATACGAACTCAGGCTGACCTATAGTGATCCCTCTCTAACAACCTCCCTGGTGACAGCTGTGAGTTAATGAAGAGGGTTAGTATGGGTGGATGGTTTAAATTTTTCCTTTTTAGAATCCTCCAATGGATCTCCTCCTGGTTGGTTTCTAATGGATGGAAGTTAGAGGGATATTGTAGGGAGATGATATATTTAAGCTCTGCACAGCAGTTATATTGCACAGTGGTGTTTGGACTGAACTATAACATAAACATAAAAATAATATTATTATTAATAAAACAGAAGAACCCCAAACTCTGGATTTAAATCTCTATAAATCCATCAGAACAAATGGATAAACAAAACCAAGTGATAGTGTTATGCAAAAAATATAAGATGGATAATGTCTGCCTTATCTTATATTCATCTAGATGCTAAGTTGTAATTTATGTATATTTACCCAATGTATTTCTAAAGCACTTTTAATACTTGAGCACTTTTATATATAAATGTTTTGTATGATTAATAGGGCTATATTTATAAAGGCACGGTATCACTCTTTTGCAATCGAAAATATACAAACGCGGTTGTAAATCTACGATGGCGATTGTTAATCAACGATCATTGTCGTAAATCTACAACCGCGATTGTAGATTTACAAACACCTATGGAATACCATTGGGGTATTTTGCTACCGCTTGGTATTCTACGACCGAACGTTCTTTAATTTGGTCCAAATTAAGATGGCCATATATTTACAGCCGCTGTCGTACATTAATGATAATGTGCGGTATTAATAAATTGCGATACTGTGCATTTACGGATATGGCCCATAGATTCAAGCTCTGCACAGCAGTTGTATTTCACTGTGGTGTTTGGACTAAACTATAACATAGCAATGAAATGTTATAATTAATAGATCAAAAAAATTCTAAACCCTGGATTTAAATATCTTCCTGCCAGTGTCAGACTGGATTGTTGGGGCCCACCAGAAAATCTGAGACATGGGGCCCACCTAAAATTTCATCTCTATTATCATTCATTTAAATATCTATCTTTCTCCTACTGACTCCTATTGTTTATTAAAAATGCATTCTTTTACTGTCCCTTTGGCTTCGTATTTAAAATTTAGCAATTTCTTTATTTTTTTTTGAGTAAATGGTCTGTGGGCCCACCAAGGGATTCCCCTGCAACCCTGTGGGCCAGTTATTCCTCCCGCGTAAATTCATCAGAACAAATGGATAAAGAAAGCAGAAAAATGTGATAGTGTTGTGCAACAAATATAATCTGGATAATACCTGCTTTATCCCTCCTATTCTATAAGAATATTTATATTTTTTACAGACATTGCATTGAGTTTTAGGAGCTACCAATCAACTGGGGGTATATAACAGTATTGCATATACGAAAAGGTGTATATGTATGTGTGTAGTTTTTAACTTTCATTTAAATGACCATGAAAAACAAAACATATAGAATGTATAATACTAATAGTGAGTTATATTTTGCTTAGAAAACAAATATTAAAATTGTAACATAGGGGTGTTGGTGTTTTAATACAAAAGTCAAAATGGAAGGTTTAGCCACACCTCTAAGAGTGCTAAGGAGTCTCCATATGGACGCTAAAAGGAAGTGCCATGTCGGTAATATCAAATCATGTTCAAGCATGTGCCACTGTTAACAATTTTTTTTTAAAGTTATATACTATAGTCTATACTATAGGCATTGAACAAGAGAGATCAAGAGCGCTACCTAATTTCTGCTTTTTTAACTTTGTAGTATAGGATTTGTATAGTATGGTATTTGAGGTTGAATAAAGACATGTCCATCCAGTCCAACCCATCTAGCAATATATTCATTTCCTGCCTAACTGTTGATCCAGAGCAAGGCAAAAATAACCCACTAACTCCAAGTGGCAATCGGTAATTTCCCTGGATCAACTCTACTTTATGAATCAATACCAGTAACTTGCAACATTCCTTGTTTGCAGAAACTCATCCAGCTTTTTTTTTAAACTGACCAATGAACCTGCCATAACAACGTCCACTGGAAGACTGTTCCATAGCTTTACGTTCATACAGTGAAAAACCCTTTCCGAACTTGAAGGCCTTTTTTCTTCAAGTCTTAAGGGATGTCAACTCTCCTCTGACATGCTCTATTGGTGAACAATGCCCCAGATAGTTTATTGTATGGCCCGTTAATGTATTTATACACATTAATCATATCCCCACGCAAGCGCCTTTTCTCCAGCATACATAATTGTAACTTCTCCAGTCTCTCTTCATAGTCAAGCTCCCCCAATCCCCTTATTATTTAGTTGCCCTTCTCTGAACCCTTTCCATTTCAAAGATGTCCTTTTTTGTACACGGATTCCACAATTGCATGCCTATCCAAATGAGGCCTTACCAATGCTTTGTAAAGAGGGAGAATAACATTTTCCTCTCTTGAATCCATACCTCTCTTTATACAAGACAATACCATGCTGGCTCTGGCACTGCTTTCTACCTTTTTAAGTTTATCCACCAACAAAAAATTCACTTAACACAGAGCCATTTATAGTATAAGCAGCACAAGAATATTTAAGTCCAAAATGCATCACCTTACATTTATCAACATTGAATCTTGTCTGCCATTTAGCAGCCCAATGTGACAATCTATCTAGATCCCCCTGCAACGATTGCACACCCTCTGAAGTTTTTAATGGTCGACAAAGCTTTGTGTCATCAGCAAACACAAAAACCTTGCTGAAAATAACCACTTCCAAATCATTAATAAATAGATTAATAAGCGGCCCCAACACAGAACCCTGTGGCACCAACTTAGCACTTTAGTCCATAATGATGAAGCCCCATTAACAACTACTCTCTGCATCCTATTCATTAACCAATTTTTATCCATGTACAAATGTGACTCCCCAGACCAACAGACCTTAGCTTACCGTATATACTCAAGTATAAAACGAGGTTTTCAGTCTTTAAAATTAGCCTGCAATCCCAACCTCGGCTTATACTCGGGTCAAGTAACTCTCCGGCTGCAGAAGTATGGTTACTTACTTTAGAAGCAGTCTGCAAGTCTTCCGCCTGGCACTCCGCTGATCTGCAGGATGACGTCCATACGCGGCACCTGTCTCACTTACTGCCCGGCGCCGAGTAGTGATGTCACTACTCGCCGCCAGGCAGTAAGTGAGACAGTTGACGCGTACGGACATCATCCTGCAGATCAGCGCGGAGTGCGAGGCGGAACACTTGCTTCTAAAGTTAGCTCTACATAGCGTCGGCAGCCAGATTGGGGGGCCACGATGAGTACTTACCTCTCTAACTTAACTCTTACTTACCTCACTGAACTTGGGGGACCTCTGTTACTTAACTCTTACTTACCTCACTGTGGGGAACCTCTCTTACTTAACTCTTACTTACCTCACTGAACTTGGGGGCCTTTCCAGGGGGGTGCACTGTATTTAAAGGGCAATAAATACAGTAGTATGAAGGCAGTAGTGGTCATCATTTCAACCCCTCGGCTTATACTCGAGTCAATCATGTTTCTTCCTTTTTGAGGTAAAATGGGTACCTCGGCTTATACTCGGGTCGGCTTATACTCGAGTATATACGGGTATACATTAGGGACAACATAATAAAAAAAGGGACAACATAAAAAAAGGGACAACATATAAATAAAAAAAGCGGACAAGGGTGGGGCAATTGTAGTACAGAACAAAAAAACCTATGAAGAAGTAATGAAACAACTAATTGGAAAAATTATAAAGAATTAAAAACAGACCCTGTTCACTCAATCTCAAAAATAATATATAATACAACAACAGAAGCATGGACAATGGGCATAATAGACGCAGAAACAAAGGACTTCTTAATTGAGGAAAACCCCATCACACCAGTATTCTACACAGTGCCAAAAATACATATAAATCTGAATAATCCACCGGGAAGACCCATAGTGGCAGGATTGGGTTCAATATTCCAACCAATAGGCACATACATAGAACACTACCTCCAACCAATAGCGAAAGGAATATCAGAATGCCTAATAGACACCAAAGACTTCCTGAACAAATTGAAAGAAACAACAGATGTAGCCAAATGTACATATTTAGTAACCATAGACATTCAGTCTCTATACACGTGTATCCCACACCAAGAGGGGATAGCGGCTGTTGAAAAAAGACTATTAGAACTGAATTTAAATACAGCTAAGGTTTACTTCATATTAGACCTGTTAAATATAGCCTTAACAGAGAATTACTTTAGATTTCGTGACAAATTCTATAAACAAATGTGCGGTACAAGTATGGGCGCAATTTTTGCGCCGGCATATGCAAACATATATGTCTCTGAATTTGAAAGCAACTGTATTAAGAACAATGAAGTGTATAAAGACAAAATAATGTTCTACAAACGATTTCTAGATGATATTGTCCTACTATGGTTGGGTACGGAAGCAGAACTAAATTCACACAAGAGGTGAATGAATGGCATAGCCACCTAAGGTTTACTGTCCAATATGACCCAGAGGAAATATAATTTTCAGACATAAAGGTTAAAAAAGTAAACTCTGTACTAAGCACTGACCTATATGTAAAACAAACAGATAAAAACAACATGTTAGAAGCATCTAGCTTCCACCTGAAAAGTACAATAAAGGCCATACCTCTGGGACAGATGCTTAGGGTTCAAAGAAATGTCTCAGATGAAGATATCTGTAATATAAGAATAGAAAGATGTCACAAAAATTAAAACAAAGAGGTTACCATAAAACAACAGTGAATACAGCAGTTAAAAAAGCCTAGAGACACCTAGAGCCACATTAATCAACAATAAAAAACAGAACATCCTAATGACAGTAAGATAACTTTAGTATCAACTTACAATACACAATCAGAAAAAGTTAAAAACATTGTAAAAAATATTGGAATGTGTTGAGAAATGCGAAAAGGTGGGCAAACTGTTTAAACAACAACCAATATTGCATAAAAAATGGAGGCAGTTTAGGCAAACAGCTGGTCCATGGATTACAAAATTAAAAGAAAATCGAAAAAGAAAAAAAATAAAAAAATAAGAGAATAGGAACCTTTCCGTGCTTAAACTGCCAAGCTTGCACAGCCATCATTAAAGGGAAACAGTATCACACCCCTCGCAAGGTAACCAGATAGATTAAAGCACTTTGCTAGTTGTCTCACTATGGGGGTAATATATATGCTGAAGTGTCCATGCGGGACTAGCATATATAGGAAAAACAAAAAGACAAATAAGAACTCGCATAGGTGAGCATAGAGACATAACTAAGTGTAATTTGGAGAAAAATGAAAGCGTGACATCTGTATCTAAACACTTTAAAATACAGGGACACAAGTGCGCCAGGTCAGATGGATGGTGGGGAGGTGGTGGAAAAAGCATCCAGAGGAGGCAATTTTGATAAAAGCTCCTCACAACGGGAAATATACTGGATACACCACCTAAACACTATGCATCCCAAAGGTCTAAATGAAGAAATTAATTTTAAATGCTTCTTGTAAAAGTAACAATTGTTAATACTTACCTATTTCGCTTGGTCCACAGGAAATGGAAGGGAAGATAATCTGAAATAAAGGAAAAAGAAATAAAGAGTTAATTGCAATAATAGTAATAAAGTAAAGTAAAGGAAATAAAATAGATCCAAAGGTGGTTTTAAAGTTTACATTTTAAAATTTTGAGTAACACGTTTTAAAAGCTAACACAAACCACTTTAAAAAGAAAAAAGCACTTTAAAAGGAAATATTGAAGAGCACTTTAGAAAGGAAGCATAGACACTTTATCACAAGGTAAAAGACACATGAGAAAAGAAAAGTAACCACCATGTAGAACATTAACTGTATGTTTATTGTATGTTTTAACACTTTTAATAGATGTGGTGAGAAACCAATCACGAAGGCGATTATTGTGAGCGACACCCTGAGAGGGGTGGAGCATTATGTATAAAATGTTGCACTGAGAGTGTTGTGAGTATGCAGGAGGGGGACACGCCCCGAATCGTTGTGCACGTATGTCATAAATAAACATAAGTTAAAGTGAGAAACAGCTTCAGGAGTGCGTTCTTCGGATAAATTAACATGGGATAAACTTATACATTAGTCGCCTATGGGGGACTGTATCAAAGCCTTGCAAATCCAAGTAAACTACATCTCTGCTATACCAGAGTCTAAATTTCTACTTACTTCCTCATAAAAGCCAAGTAAGTTAGTTTGACAAGATCTATTCTCCTAAATCCTGCTGGTTACTACTTATAATGTCAGTCCTTGAAACAATATTAGAACATGTTCCCTTATTAAACTTTCAGTTTCTCCCACTGAAGTTAACTTACAGGCCTGTAATTATCCGGTTGTGAACGACTACCCTTTTTGAATATGGAATAACATCAGCCTTTTCCAATCCAGAGGCACACCTCCGACATGAGGAATCTGCAAAAATAAGAAACAATGGCCTAGATAAAACTGAACTTAGCTCCCTAAGTACCCGAGGATGTATTTATCCGGTCCAGGAGATTTATTAATATAACGGGGAACTGTGGTCCAAAAATGACTTTAGGTAATTGATAGGAATTGCTCCCTGCGAATTTTTGCAATTATTTCCATTGTTTATTTTGTATAGTTTTGAAGATATTTACATTTTTGTGTGTGATATGGCAGCAGTATCACAAGGTCCTGCACTTCCTGCTCTGAAATTCAGTCAATCTATCCTGTGTCTCTTACTCCCTTTGCAGCCCCCATGGTCCCTCCACTCATGGACCCCATGGTCCCTCCAGTTGCAGCCCCAGGCCCCCATGGCCCATATCTTACAGCCCCATGTGGCCACGCCCACTCGCGGGTGCCGTGGGGTTACTCAGACCCCCCCTACAGAAAAATCTGTGGGATCAGTCTTTTCAGGCAGAGTGAGAACTCTGCCTGAAAAGCGTGTTTTCACACAGTGAATAGAAGGGCTGTAGATTCCCCTACCTCAGTCGGGATATCACACAGCAGAGGAGGAGGGACTTCTGTCTCCCTCACACACTGAGGGAGTCTGAGGCTGTGGTCGTCAGCAGCACTGTGCAGGAGAAGCCTCAGGAATGTCATGTCAGCCTCCCACCCATTTACTTTCTGGTCTGTCATTTTGTATATTGGGCTGTGGAGCACATAGAGAGGTGGTTGATGGCTCGTTTTAAAGGTAGGAAACTGGCCTTTCATTTAAACTTAACTGTTCGGAGACCACAGTTCCCCTTTAACCTTTAGTTCTTTCTGTACCATATCCTCGGTTAACCAAAGTTCACTGAACTTTTATACCATTATTGCACTATACTCTATGATATCTGTACTGGATCTTCTATAGTATAACAGAGGGGAAAAAATATTCAAGACATTTTGCTTTATGCATCCTCCATAACTACCGTATAAACTCGAGTATAAACCGAGTTTTTCAGGCTGAAATATCAGCCTGAAAACTTGGACTTGGTTTATACTAGATCAGTAGCTTACTGAGCATTCCGGCAGCTGCACGATCTTCTGTGTACTGGCGCGCCGGCCTGACGTGCAATGCCCGGCGCCGGGCAGTGACGTCAGCCGGCGCGCCAGTACTGGAATGAGCGCGCGGCTGCGGATCGCTAGGATACAGTAAGGATACCGTATCTGCCAGGAGCCCTTGAATGGAGGAAGCCCTTGGATGGAGGAGAGCCCACAGGGAGAAGAGCCCACAGGTGCAAACTAAACTGGGTGGAGGGTGAGGGGGCATTCCAGATGTTTGGAAACTACAACTCCCAGTAATAAAGCATCTGGGAGTTGTAGTTTCCAAACACTTGAATGCCAGTTCTCCTCGGTTTTATACTCGAGTCAACAACATTTATTGATTTTTTTAGTGAAATTGGGTACCTCGGTTTATTACTCGGTGGTTTATACTCGAGTATGTACGGTAATTATTAATGGGGGCCACATTCTCAGGCCTCATCTTCTTACTATTAATATGCTTAAAAAAAACGTTAGCTGGTGATGCTTGTCAGCTATCCTAACTTCATATTAATTTTAGCTAGTTTGATTGCTTCTACACTCCTTGTTACAGTTTTTATAATCCCTAAAGGCCTTTTCCGTTCCCTCTGATGAAGTTTAAGTGCCTTTTTCTTCCTTTCCATTTGCCTCTACATCAGAATTCAGCCAAATGGACGCCGGTTTATTTTTTTTACATTTATTCCCAAGGTAAAATTTAGATGTGAACTGGCTTAAAATCCCCTTAAACACAGTCCACTTCTGTTCAGTACCTTTTCTGATAATACATTATCACCGTTGCCTTCCCGAAATTAAAAGTTTTTGTTAACCCAGCGCACTTTTCCTTTCGATAACAGTTTAACCGCTACTATTTCATGGTCACTATTCCTAAGCCTCCAGTTACCTTTTTATATATAATGCGCTCCACAATGTTGAGATATTACCAGACCCAACAGAGCTCCTTTTCTAGTAGGAACTTTAACCACCTGTGAGAGAAATTATCCTGCAGCAAATTCAGGAACTCATCGCCTTTTTCTGTAATGGCAGTTCCTACACCAATCAATGTCAGGGTAATTGAAGTCCCCCAATGAGCACACTCCCAAAACTTGCAGCCCTTGCCAACTGCATATGAAGTTGATCACCTCCTCTGCTAGCATTTGCAATATATCAGACGCCAAAAATGACATTACAACCATTCCTGTTGCCTAATCTACCCATATTGCCTCCAATTTAACATCCGTATCGCCAGTTATCTCTTCTTTAAACTTGGCTAAATTCTTTTTTAACATAACACATATCCTCAACCTTCCTGTCCCACTTCCACCCCCAGCCAGTGCCTGCTGACCCCCAGATTTGCCAATCCCAGCATTGCTGCAAGCTGCCCCCTTAGACTTCCACCTCACCTTCCAACAGGCAACCCACTCACACCTGACACAGACAAAGGTCCCTGGAAAGTCTGCTCCAGGTTCTATACATGTGGCAGGATGCACATTGCATGGTACCGCCAAAAATGTCCCTTCTAATACATAATACCAGCACAGTGACGACAAACCTTGTTTAATTGTCCTTTTTTTTTCTATGTCCGAGATCAAGGACCTTACAACAAGGGACTTATTACATGTTCCACTCTAGTTCGTTTCACCACAGGAATCTTCCTTTTGTAAGGTCCAAACCACCGCATTATCGTGAGCATGCGTGTGAACTTGCGTGCAAACTATTTAGGCATTTACACACCTGCCCACTATATAGTGTGATGATTATAGTTGTTGGAGAAACTGTATTCCTCAATGCTAATTCCAAAAATATAGATTTTTCAATACGTGGTTGCGGTGCTGTACTTTTTGAGGTTCTACATTCTAGCAGCCCTGATCAGTGTTTCCTCTGTCAGGCCTACCTTGTCCCTCGAAATGCCCTACCTAGCATGCCAAATACATTCTTTGTGGTGTAGCTTTTTTTGGTGTGTGTGTGTAGTATGTTAATTAATACATCTTGATCTGTGTTTCTGCTCGGTGCTGCTCATATGTGATTCATATCCTAATAACATTAGATCGTAGGTGCTCTCATTGGAGTTTCCATAAAATGAAACCTTATGACAAAAAGATTAAAACCACGCTCTTCTACACATTTTTTCACCATCTTGTGACGTCGTTAGGAATGTATTTATATTATATATATATATATACTAGAAAAGCCCATACATAATCTGATTTTACTTCCTGACCAAGCACTCCGCGACATTGACCAATCCTGCCAGAACCGCCTATCGGTGGCATAGAAGAATGGGAAAGGTGGTTCTGGCAAGATCAAACTAATATTGCATGAGCGCTTGGTTGGATAAGTAAAATCGGATTATGTATAGCCACCTTAAATCCTATACAGTCTCTGATTAACATGCAAGTGCCTTTTTTTTTAGTATTTACCACACAAGTTTAACTAACCTATGGGTTAGGACTTGGGAGCACAGGATACTGATTGAATATACATGTTAGGGAGAGGTGTGGATAGAGGAGCTAAAAGTCCACACAGAGTATAAAATGAAAAGAGCCTTCTTATAACAGAAGGTACCTATGAATCATGTATTTAATAGATTGCCTAAAATCTAACAAATAAACACATATTTCTCACTTAAAGAAATGGGTTGGGACATGCAAAGTATCTTATTTATTGCTGTGGCAAAGGCATGTGTCTAGATATAATACAGCCTAATGGTAAGAGCAGGCGTGTTTAGCTTGTGACCTTTTATGTGTTTGAAAACCACAAATCCCAGCATTCTCTGTTTGCAGTTAGTGTCTTCTAATGAACTTTCACATGTTTAAAACTACAAACTCCCAGCATTCCCTAACTTCACAGAATTTGGAAAACTTAGTTTCATACATCCTGGAATAAAGACATTTTCCTGACTTAGACATTAAAAGCCCACGTCATGCTTAGCTCTTCCTACCAAAGGTTTGAACATGCAAGTGATTCATCCCTCCCTTACATCCATAGCTATTAGACTATTGGCTTAGGGAAGCATTTATGGGTCGATTGGTTGGCGCAACGTTAATGGCCGCTTTGCGGCGGCAGCGCAAGTACCAAGAAGAGCACTCATGCGGCCGTTTCAAAGTGATTTAACAAAGGTTGCGTTCCTCTTACAAGTAAGTATAAACACCAACTAAAGCTGGCGATAAATACTTATGTGCGGGGGAGATTCACCCAAAATCGCACAGCCTCTGGTAAATCCCGTACGGGAGATTTGCCCAGAGAGCTTGTTGCCCTCTGGGTTAATCTCCCTGTTAGAGTCATAAACTTACCATATTTGCACTACTCTCAAATACCACCTACCTGGCAGTTCTAATCTATAAAGTCTAAAGGTTCGTGCACACATGCGATCGCGGTGCCGACGCATGACTTGTGCGAACGGCCATTTCGGATTATATTTGTGCCGTGTATCGTAGAACGGGCGTTTTAGCCGAAAAAGTGCCCATGCATGGCACGATTATCGGCCGTTCTTACACATCGTGCGTCACGGGTTGGCACCGCGATCGCATGTGGTACGAACCTTAAGGCTGGTAAACACCAGTAACGAACCATAGTGCCACGGATTATCGGCTGGAAATATATGATGGTGTGGGGCGGCCACAAAAACAAGGTATTGAGGCACAGGGTCACACACGTGTCTGGTCCAAATGGACCAAGGTGTTCGTACTAATTCTGGTGAATATAGTGGGCAAAACAAGGGAGAGAAAGAGAGTACCGCACTCAAAAAATACTGAATATAATAAAAAACCTTTATTGGGAGACCCATAAGGGTCCAAAAAGGGTACACAGACAGGAAAAGATAGAAAATAGTTAAAACTCTAAAAACAATCATTATCCGGTATATCCTCTACATGGAGATAAACATAGCCAGTGCACAAAGCCCTATCCAACAGTCATAAACGTCTGAGTAAGTACAGTTCAGTACCTACTTATCTGTCAAAAGTGCTGCAGTATAAAGACACAGAGTCAGGGGGTCCGATAGAAGGAAGGGGCACCTGTAGAGGGAACCACGGTCAGCAACCATGAGAACGCGAACACGTTTCGGTGTGGGGCGGCCAGCGTGACCGGTTCGGTCGTCCGTATCAGACAAATGGGTCAATTAGTAAATCACGGCCAATCATGCAGGTTCCCTATGGGACCACATGATCAGTCTGTCACATGCGCTGCTGCCTGCAGACCACTGTTAATGTGACAACAGTCATCTGTCTGGCAAGGCTCTCACACAAAGCAGATGCTTGTTGGGACCAATGATTTATGTATCCAGACAAAATGGATTAACCTGCAGATCTGAACACAGATCACAGGCAATCCTGCCACAATGTGCAATTCAATCTGAACAGCTCCATTGGACATCCTGAGACCCTATACAGGATCCAGAATAACATGCTAGGTTCATACTATTGGTAATTACCCACAGCAAGTTAGATTTACAGTCACTATGGGGTTAGGAAACACAGGATTCTGATTAGCTTGACAGTTATGGAGAGGTTTGGATAAAGAGCTAAAAGCTCCCCACGGGGTATAAAATGAAGTAGAGCCTTCTTATAACTGAAGGTACCGGACAGCCTCATGTTTAAAGGGCAAGTCCAGAACAAGATGCAAACGAGGGAGCACACTATATGTGTAGAATCAACAATTTATGTGAACAACACACAACGTTTCGGGACTACAATGTCCCTCGGTTATAACCAGTGCACAGTGAGTATCAAGTGAATAAATACAATAAAATGTAATAAAAGTATCAATGCAATAAATACATGTTTCAATAAATACAATAAATATTACTCCTTAATATATATCCTTCATATAGTGTAATAAAAGCGTAGTATATATCAGTATTAGAGTGTTATGGTTAAACATATAATGTAGTGACATAAAAGTGTTAAAAAAATCAATACTTAAAAACAGCAGTAAAACCATAGTATATACTTAGACAAGATTTCTTCATGGTGTTCTGTATATTGGTTCTCTGTTTACAAACCTGTGGATGGCGATTAAGGACCTAGGTGATCATGTTTAAGTATAAGTAATATAATCCTAAAATAATTTCTCCATCATTACTGTATAATATGTTTATAGTCTACTAGTTAATCTTCAGAGAAAGGTGCCTTTCTCTCTTAAAGGGCAAGTCCAGCCCTAAAATGAAAACTACATACAGGTAAATCACCCCCCAAAACCCTAAAAGGTAATAGTTTGAAATGTGAAATATATAAGTCTAACCTGATAATCCTGCACAATGTCCTGTTTCCCGTTTCTGCTTTCAGGTTCTTCCAGTTAGCAACTGTCAGTTATGGATTTGACAGTGACATCACAGCAATGACTGAATGTTAATCCCCTATCTGCCTCTTCTGAGCATGCCAGGCTCAGTACAGGTTTCTAAATAGCTCAGTTTACCACGAGTTATCCAGAAGCATAGCAGGCATCAGTAATGAATTCAAGGACAAAGTATGATTATAACATATTTTAAAAGGCCATTCTTTCTAAAAGATGTCTTATGGAGGTGGAGTTGTCCTTTAATATATAATATTGGGTAAAAACTGCCCATTTCTCTAAGAATGCTGGTTAGTTTCAGGACATACAAAGTCATTTAATCATAAACAGACACTTCCTGTCTAGCAAAGAGAAACTGGATTGTCTCATTACTTTCTATGGAGAGGGAAGGGGAGTAAATGTGAGAGTCTGAAGAATGTTCTAATTGGATAGACTCACATGTCACAAACTAAGACTCACCCAGCACATAACTGGGTATAATACAGGAACTTCCTTACATGTCTAGTGACGACGGTACTAGATGGCCGAAACTTGAAGAAAAGCATGGTTACATCATGTTTACATAGTCTAGTTAAGCTATCAGCTCTGTGATGAGAAATAACGATTTGTTTGAATATTGTATACTATATTTATGTATTGAAAACATTCTTTGGCTTTTTTTTAAATAACCAGATAAATAAATCCTGTTATGTTTTCTGTATGTTTCATATGTGTATACTTACATTCATATATTTTTCTTCAGACTTTTCGAATCTACAGAGCAATACAGAGATGATATCCTAGGAAAAGCTTTTATATCATTTCAGAATAAAAGACTGGTAATCGCAGAGAGTAAATCATTTGCTTGGTCCAAAAAACATAGAGCTTTGCCACTTGTGCCAATGTCATACCAGTTATCCAAACATATTACAGGTATGGTGCACAATTAATTTGACACACATTTTTTTCTCCTTCATTAAATTAATGCTATTATTTCTTTCCCTCAGACTTTTTACTTGGCGTTTTCCACCTTCAACCGTACAGATCATTTCAGTTCTTTGAAATGTTGTGAAAATATGTGGAAGTGATAATCTGCCTGATAATTTTTATTTATGGAACAAACTAAAGAAGAGTAAAAGATTGTTGATGTTTCCATTGGAGGGCGTGGGACAGTGTGTAACTGCATTAACCCTGATTTTATTGGGCTTTGTCTCCATCAATGTCAAAATTCCAGACCAGATGTAGTAGTGGACTATACCCTTGTGGAGAATGAAGTTATGAAAGGGTAAATTATATTTCTTATCACTATTTGTTGACTTTTTGATTTGTCTATACATATATAGACTACAGGTTTGAAGTTAAAAGAAACATAAACTTGTGTTTTTTCCCCACTCCACACATATAGGAGAGGAATCACAGACCTGTAAAAAGTATGCAAACTAACAGCCTGCTCAACATGTTATTGCCAGTCAAAACATAGGAAATTTCCATGTAGCTTACAATATGTCTCACTTGGCTACCTAAACTTCTGCTCATTTAAGTTAAGCAGAGACATTTTTTTATTCCCATCACCCCCCACTTTGAGCCAAAGGTTGAAACTAAAAATATTTTTCCCTTTTATTTTGGTAATAGACAAATAATGTGGAAACTAACAATTTGAATCTGACATGTATACTATATTATTTATTATTTTGTACCATTTCAAGGATTGGAAACAATAATTTGGTTAGTGCATATGGCTCACATATAGAATTAAGTTTTACAGTCATAATCTCCCTTGTGCCATCAGTTTTTTGTGCTGGATTGTTTCAATTAAGATGTAAGGGTGGGGGGCGTGGTCTGGTACAGCATTGAGTAGGACGTGTGTCCCAGAGCTCCACTCTGCAAAATCCTATAAAGTCCTTTAAACACACTTACCCGGTTGGAAGAGGAACTAAACAGCATAAAAGCCTCTGGCAATACAGCAGCACAATACCTCCGAAAGCGCCACAGAAAACTGGAGAAATTCCGCTGGCAAGACAGGGACGCAGACCAGGCCTCATAACCCACAGATGAACCAGTACTAGACTCAGATACCTCGATAGACGCTTCTGACAGAGTCCTCATGCATGCAATAGCGGAATACCAAGCAGCACTTAACTGCGAAAATAGAGGAGGTTAGATCGATACCTCGTAAGTGGAAATCCGCGTGAGTAATGCGGAGGATATCATTACCCCCCCTACAACTTGCAAGCACAACTCCGCACCCTACAACAGAAGCAAGACAACCTTGAAAACAGGTCAAGGCGCAACAATATCCTCCTTGTGGGCCTGCCAGAGGGAACTGAGGGAAATGACCGGTGAGCTTCTAGAAACCCTAATAACAAAATTCATACGGTAGGAGCAATTTTTTCCTCTACCTTCATGGTAGAGAGAGCCACTCCAGAGTAACATCGCCCCACTAGAAACTCACGGACTTAGAGTTCTTGGATAAACCTTATCCAACCAGAATAAAAATCCAATGATGGATTATGGTTGAGCAACGGAAAAAAGTCTTCACATGTTTGAAGTGTAAGCTGCAAAGTTAATATGTTTTACTATTGTTAGAAAGTATCTATGGTTCTCAAAAAAACTAACAACTACTCTCTCAATACTTACCCCTATCTCCTACCCTTCAAAAACTCAGCATACCCAATACCTCTCTACCTCTTTCCTAATACCTATAATAGATGAAGTATGTTATTAATAAAGAAGTCTATAATAAACTGGTTGGCCTCACCTCCACTAGCTTATGAATAGAGCTAGTGGATGAATAAAATTAGGCGTAGAACCCTACGTGCAAACCGCCTGGGTTATGCCAATCCAAACTGCACCAAAACACACTCTGAGCCAGTGGTGCTGGGACCCGACAACAGGGTACCAAGCCATTACGAATGGGGAAAGCTAAAATCTTAAATCAATGTCAAAAAACATTATAACCCCTTCTGGTAAATGTATATAAACTAGCATTTTGTGACGGTTCCCCCCCCCCCCTTTTTTTTTGGAAAATCCAGTCCAAGCCTAACTTATCATGCCCTCCGCTAAATGCACATACAACACAGCAAGCCTCCGGTTTACGGTGTCATATCTGGAAGTTAGATATGTGACTATTATTGTTCTGTTAAAACTAAGGTTCATGCGCAACCAACAAATACTTTCCTCACCTTCCTCCAACCTCTCTAAAAACTATACCCCCCTACCCCTTATACCACTTTTGTACAACAAGCAATGTATTTTACTGATCTAAAATGTAAAAGATGCAACTGGCCGGTCTCGTCTCCATACCCCCGAAATTACACCCAAAATAATTACCTACACGAGGACAAACCCTGGCAGAAACGTATCCGATAAGACAGCAACCAATATCCTGATATGCTTTAAGACTATGTGGCTAACTGCCCCACACGCTCCACCACTCATGGTGAAACGGTTCTAACTTTACAACATATACAATTGGGGGTGATGAGGCGGGTCCGACCAACAAAGTTAGTCATGTCTCTATATGGGGAAAACCAAGCTAAACTAATGCCAATGTAACTATTTACAAATCCCTTCTACCCAAAGTACCTATAGTCTAACAAGACCTACAACCTACCACTTTACACTCAGAAACAAGTGCATATGTATGTATTTCTGCTATGTTATAGCTAATCTTGGTTCTCATGAGACTAGCAATTACCTCCTCTATACCCACCCCCTAACCCAACCTCAGAAACTATGCCATACCCCAGTCAATATCCCTCTACTGTGTTACTGCAAAGCAGAGTTGTATTTAAAACTAAATTGTATTACGATGAAACTTGGTCAGTCTCCCTTCCACGACCCACATAAATGACACTCAAACTAATAATAGTTGGAATCTGCGTGGACTACAAAACAATCTTATTCTGTAATGCAATACCTTAAAAAACACTAACCAGATATCAGCCTAGTGGAAACCCACCTGACAGGACAAACAATTAGCCAAATTTAAACGCCCATGGATCAGTTGGGTTATTGCTCCACACACTACCACTTCTCGTGGAGTGGCAGTGCTAATTGCACGTAAAATACATTTGAGTTGCTGGAACTAAGACTCGACCAACAGGGTAATTATGTCTTTATATATGGGAAAATTCGATCAAAACCTGTATAATTATATCCATGTACGTTCCCCCACCCCGTTCAATATATCTATAGTACAACAAGGTCTACAATTCATAACCTCGCACCCAGAAAAGATGTAATATGGCTAGGGGACTTCAACTCATTTTGAATCTGACAAAAGATTGTATACACCCACCACAGTGGACACCACCGACAAAGCCTGAAACTTGCTTTTCTAGACTTTAATCCTCTGTACAAATAGCCGATACCTGGAGATTCAAAAACACGACAGGACAGGCATATTCCTGTTTTTCCGCCTCCTACAATACCATGTCCCGCATAGATATGATCTTGGGTGAAATCCAGATGTTACCCTATCTTGCAGACGTGGGATACTTGCCAAGGACACTCTCAGACCACACACCCCTGTTGGGTTATATTCCACTGGTATCCCAACCCCCCCACCATTTAATGGCGCCTAAACCGTTCTGGCTTACCCTATTCTGTAGAATCCGACCTCTCTGCAGACTGGGAAACCACTCAGTAATAACATACAGACAGCCTCATTCCATGCAGTCTGGGAAGCCTTCAAATTATTGCCAAATCACAACTTTCCCACAAAATAAACGACTCTTAAACACAAATTGGGGGGCGTGGTATTAGCACTTCTAAGAGCTCCCGTTCCAGCCACCTAAGACTACCCAGCGAAGGGGAAATACAACGGATTCCATGGGCAGGAGGAAAAGGCAGGGTCCTGTCACCAACTCCACCAAACATAGAACAGGCCTCCGGTCCCCACACAAATCGGAATTGAGTCCTACTTCGGCCGACGCGACCACATGGCGTGGGCCCAGAGACCACCATTAAACCCACGTGGATATCCCGAAACCTGCCCCAGTGTCGCCGGCTGAAGCTTTCAGTGGATCCCCTCAGGCCTCAAGCACATTACGAGGCTTCACCCCATTTGACTCCAACCCACCACATGAGGAGCTCCAAGATCGAATCCTCACCAGACTGGGGCACAAAACCTATCTCCGGTAAGGCCCTTAACTCTGACTGGGACATTACAAATACCCCATCTCTGTCCCCACCCTCCACCTCTACCTCCCTCTATGCAATCCTCTGCCTCCCTCTATCAAACTAAGCCCTGTAGCAGATCCTGGCTCTCCAACCCTGACCACAGAGAGCACCTCACAGACTCCCACACAGCTGGAAACACTTCCCCAGGAGGACACTATACTATAAAGAACTATTAGGCAATTACCCACAAAATCAGATCTTAACATATGGGCCAGCAGATCCAAGCAGCCTGTCGGACAGAAATCAATGTTAATCAGAAGCGACCTAGCAAGCTGTGTTGGACAGGGTGGAGGGGCTAGAACAAAACCATCAGACCATAACTCAACACCTACAATCTGTCATACAAGTGGTGGGAGACAATCTAAGGCTATCCGCGACCTCTACCGCCAACACAGAAGATTAGAAAACGCAATAGGCGGAACAATATCCATATAGAGGTCTGCCGGAGACTGTGTTAGATGCCGACCTAAAGACTCTACCAACATCTTTTTAACACATTCTGGAAAACGCCCAACCAATTGAAATAGACAGGATTCAACGAGCATTGCGCACCAAAACTACGTTAAAACCCCTAGAGATGTTCATATGCCGAATATATCATACAACCCAGAAGGAAGCAATTGTGACTTACTACAGAAACATCTCATCACTAACTCATGAAGGGGCATCTATAACAACTATACCCGGACCTGTCTATCTCCACCCTGGCCAGACGACGTCAACTTAAATCCCTCCTCAGGCTTGTGAAGGACAGAGGCCTCCATATCGCTGGGGCTACCATTTCAGCTAATAGTGCGCTCCAATGGGGCGACCCATGTCCTTAGCTATCAGAGGGAATTACCCTCTTTTTGTGACTCATTCACTAGACAATATTTCTCTCCCGGGACTGGAGAGGGACTTCGGACCTACCTCTGGGAATCAAGAGTCATGGTTCACAGTCCCACCCAAGAGACAACCTCCACTCAGGATAGAAGCCGACCAACACAGGACACTGTAACCCCACCCAAAACAAAATAACTGATAAACCGCCCAGGTGATACCATCTGCTGACTCCTGATACTTCTGGACAACGAACGAGCAACACGTAACTTCAACTGTTAATTTCTAAGAATACTCCTGACTATTGAACCTTTCCTTCCCCCATCCATACCTATTATAATTAAAAATTTCTTTAGACTCTCTATAACCGTAAAACATACCTAGGACATCTGCTTTTAATCCGTATCTAATAGAGGGGAGCAAAGACACTAAACATTCCACTTCATTTAATCAGACCAATTAGATCTAAGGTCTTAAGCACAAATCAACAAAGGATATAGACATTTTCTAGACTTTCAAGCGTCAGAAAAAATAAAGACTTACATACGCCTGAGTAATCACAGCTGCCTATGTTAATATCCTAGCTTATGTATTAAATGTAAATTACAGCCTGACCACAACTGCAAAATGTGAATATGGGGGGACAACCCCCACAGAGGAATATCCTCCCTTCCAATCCAGGCCAACGGGACATTACCTCCCCTTGACCTTCAATCTATATATGTGGTTAAATGTTTAACCGTTGTTGTGTTTTTTCTTTTTTTTAACTCCATGCTATTAAGAAGGGCTCACCTTTAAACTGTTTACAACCTGTAATGTTTAAAACCCCATTGTACCTAGGGGGAGTCCTCTCACCCTTTTGGCCCACGTCTGCAGCTGCCACCTTTTACCCTCAATGGTACAAATAATATCATTAAATGTCAAGGGCCCTAAGGTCCACTCGAAAGAGGTGGCTGTGAGCAGAGAGGCCAATAGGCTTAAGGCCGATATTTCTTGGTACAGGAAACACACTACTCCTGTACAGACCATTGGAGTTTTATTCAAAAAACATCCCTCAAACTTACTCAGCTGTAAATAACCACACGCAAGCGGAGGTTGCCATACTCATTAGCGAAAATGCCATTCAGACTCTGTAAACAATATACAGACCCTAACGGAAGAATATCATATTAGAAGGAACACTAGACTACAACAAGTATACTATGCAACCTTATGCTCCCAATGTGGGTCAAAAGAAATTTCTATCCTCCTACTAACTAAAAATCTCATATTTGCAGGCTCTCTGAAAATTGTAGCAGGCGATTTAACATGTATCTCTCAAAAATATACTGATAGACAATCACGTAACAAACACCCAACCCTCCCGAGAGTACAATGCTTTCACAGAGATTTTCCGACAGGCCTTATTAACGGGGAACTGTGGTCCAAAAAGGACTTTAGGTAAATTGATAGGAATTGCTCCCCTGAGAATTTTTGCAAATTATTTCCATTGTTTATTTTGTATAGTTTTGAAGATATTTACATTTTTGTGTGTGATATGGCAGCAGTATCACAAGGTCCCCTGCACTTCCTGCTCTGAAACTGTCAGTCAATCTATCCTGTGTCTCAGAAAATACTGATAGCTTTAGTGAGTGCAATGGAAGCTGAGCGTTTGAGGTGAAAAAAGTTTTCTAGCATCAGATCAAAAGATGAATTATATAATTCACTTTCTATTTCATACTTTGCCACATGCACCCTTGAACCTGCAAGCTCTGTCCCAGCACAAGACTAGGTGCTTTCAGTTTGGAGTTTAGTTGTAACGTCTCCAGTGTTTTTTCGGCACATCTGCAAGCAGATGCAGATGTTAATTGCAATACATATAACCATTTATACATTTATTGTACATACACCATAACACATCATCCTGTTACTGGTGTATTTTACAGGAACATCTTACATAGCTACCATGCATACCAAAGTATGGTAGCACTCAAAACAGGGCTTCAGACATAAAGCAGGCTTGGGCACTTAGGACAAGAATACCTTGTATCTCGCCTAGTCCCCTTTTTACGGAAAACCTTGCAGGCTCTCTGGGGATGCTGCTTATTAGGCATGGGTGGAATGGTAATCTAAAAAATGCTTTCCTACTAATCTAACTGCATTATCATCACCAGGCATCTCCGATACCTCCTCTATACTACCAAACAACATAGCTGGAATAAGCTGCAGCTGGAACTTATAATAGGACAGTACAGGCTCTGGTACCACTGTCCTGTAAACAATATTATATAGGGCTGTTTTCAAAAGATAAATGGCTAATTTATTGTACCAGGCCGTTGTTTTTCTGGTCGTCTTGTAGTAGTGGTGGAACTGATCAGTTTTGTCAACGCCACCCATGTGCTTGCATGTATTTTTTGCTACAAAGTGGTCTAATTTTGGGGGGGCTACCACCACTATTGTGCTCTACACTTACTGACTCATGGTGGATGGTGGTCAGCATGAATATAGTCCTAGTATCATAAAACTTAATGGCCAGGTGCTCATCGCTTCTTAGAGGAAACTTCTCTCCACGCTTTAGTGTCTTATCCAGTAAAACCTTGGGCGACCCTTTTACGGTTTATATTGCCACAGGCTGGGGTGTCCAAAGAATAAAAGCATCTAAACAAGTGAATACTTGTATAAAAGTTATCCACATATAAGGGGTAACCTTGGCCCATACGAAAAGGTGTATATGGATGTGTGTAGTTTTTAACCTTTTCATTTAAATGACCATGAAAACAAAACATATAAGAATGTATAATACTAATAGTGAGTTATATTTTGCTGAGAAAAAAAAATATGGAAAATTGTAACATAGGGGTGTTGGTGTTTTAATACCAAAAGTCAAAATGGAAGGTTGAGCCACACTCTAAGAGTGCTAGGAGTCCCATATGGACGCTAAAAGGAAGTGCCTGTCGTATTCAAATCATTTCAAGCAGTGCCACGGTTAACAATTTTTTTTAAAAAGTTATATACTATAGTCTATACTATAGGCATTGAACAAGAGAGATTCAAGAGCGCTACTAATTTCTGCTTTTTAAACTTTGTAGTATAGGATTTGGATAGTATGGTATTTGAGGGTGAATAAACAGACAGGTCCATCCAGTCCAACCCATCTAGCAATAGGTTCATTTTCCTGCCTAACTGTTGATCCAGAGCAAGGCAAAAATAACAATAATTTATGAAGGGGGATAAAAATTCTTCCTGACTCCAAGTGGCAATCGTAAATTCCTGGATCAACTCTACTTTATGAATCAAATACCAGTAACTGTGAAACAATTACCTGTTCTGGCAAGAAACCATCAGCTTTTGTTTGTAAACTGACCAATGGAAACCTGCCTAAAAAGTCCACGGAAGACTTTCCATCTGCTTCCCTTACGCTTCATACAGTGAAAAACCCTTTCCACGAACTTGAGCCTTTTTTCTTCAAGTCTTAAGGGATGTCAACTCTCTTGACATGCTCTATTGGTGAACAATGCCCCAGAAGAGTGTATTGTATGGCCGTTGTTATTATACACCATTAATCATATCCCAGCATAGGCCTTTTCTCCAGCATAACATAATTGTAACTTTCTCAGTCTCTCTGTGCATAGTCAAGCTCCCCCTAATCCCCTTATTAATTTAGTTGCCCTTTCTGAACCCTTTCCATTTCAAAGATGTCCTTTTTGTAACACAGGATTCCCAATGCACTGCTATTTCCAATGGAGGCCTTACCAAGCTTTGTAAAGAGAGATAACATTTCCCTCTTTGAAATCATACCTCTCTTTATACAAGACAATACATGCTGCGACTGCATGCTTTTCTACCTTTTAAGTATGATCCACCAACAAAAAAATCACTTAACACAGAAGCCATGATAGTATAATAAGCAGCACAAGAAATATTTAAGTCCAAAATGATATCACCTTACCTTTATCAACAGTTGAATCTTGTCTGCCATTTAGCAGCCCATGTGACAATCTATCTAGATCCCCTGCACACGATTGACACCCCTCTGAAGTTTTTAATGGTCGCCAAAGCAGCTTTGGTCATCAGCAAACACAAAGACCTTGCTGAAATAACCCACTTCCAAATCATTACTAAATAGATAAATAGAAGCGGGCCCCCAAAACAGTTGACCCCTTGTGGCACCCAACTTAGCACTTTTAGTCCATATGATGCAAGCCCCATTAACAAACTATCTCTCGCATATTCATTAACAATTTCTATCCATTGTACAAATTGATCCCAGACCAACAGACTTAGATTACCGTACGATACTCAAGTTAAAAACGAGTTTTCAGTCTTTAAATTAGCATGCCAATCCCAAACCTCGGTCTTATACTCGGGTCAAGTACTCTCCGGCTGCAGAGCTAGGTTACTACTTTAGAAGCAAAGTCTGCAAGTCTTCCGCATGGACTCCGCGCTGATATGCAGGATGACGTCCATACGCGGCACCTGTCTCACTTACTGCCCGCGGCCGAGTAGTGATGTCACTACTCGCCGCCAGGCAGTAAGTGAGACAGTGACGCGTTACGGACATCATTGCAGATCAGCGCGGAGTGCGAGGAACAACTGCTTCTAAAGTTAGCATCTACATAGCGATCGGCAGCCAGATGGGGGACACGAGGGAGTACTTACCTCTCTAAATTAACTCTTACTACCCACTGAACTTGGGGGACCTCTGTTACTTAAATCTTACTTACCTCACGTGGGGAACCTCTCTACTTAACTCTTACTACCTCACTGAAATTGGGGCCTTTCCGGGGGGTGCAATCTATTAAAGGGCAATAAATTACAGTAGTATGAAGGCATAGTGGTCATCATTTCAACCCCTCGGCTTATACTCGAGTCAATCATGTTCTTCCTTTTTGAGGTAAAGGGTACCTCGGCTTACTCGGGTCGGCTTATACTCGAGTATTTACGGGTATACATTAGGGACAACATAATAAAAAAAGGGACAACATAAAAACAAAAAAAAAGGACAAACATATAATAAAAAAAAGGGACAAGGGTGGGGCAATTGTAGTTACAGAACAAAAAAACCTATGAAGAAGTAATGAAACAACTAATTGGAAAAATTATAAAGAAATAAAAACAGACCCTGTCACTCAATCTCAAAAATATATATAATACAACAACAGAAGCATGGAAATGGGCAATAGACGCAGAACAAAGGACTTTCTTAATGAGGAAAACCCCCATCACACCAGTATTCTACACAGTGCCAAAAATACATATAAATCTGAATAATTCCACCGGGAAGACCCATAGTGGCAGGATGGGTTCAATATTCAACCAATAGGACAACATAGAACACAACCTCCAAAATAGCGAAAGGAATATCAGAATGCCTAATAGACCCCAAAGACTTCCTGAACAATTGAAAGAAACAAACAGAGTGCACAAATGTACATATTTAGTACAATAGACATTCAGTCTCTATACCCGTGTATCCCACACCAAGAGGGGATAGCGGCTTGTTAAAAAAGACTATTAGAATGGAATTTAAATACAGCAAGGTTTACTTCATATTAGACCTGTTAAATATAGCCTTAACCAGAATTTACTTTAGATTTCGTGACAAATTCTATAAACAAATGTGCGGTACAAGTATGGGCGCAATTTTTGCGCCGGCATATGCAAACATAATGTCTCTGAATTGAAGCAAACTGTATTAAGAACAATGAAGTGTATAAAGACAAAATAAGTCTACAAACGATTTCTAGATGATATTGTCCTACTATGTTGGGTACGGAAGCAGAACTAAATTCACACAAGAGGTGAATGAATGGCATAGCCACTAAGGTTTACTGTCCAATATGACCCAGAGGAAATATAATTTTCAGACATAAAGGTAAAAAGTAAACTCTTGTACTAAGCACTGACCTATATGTAAAACAAACAGAATAAAAACAACATGTTAGAAGCATCTAGCTGTCCACCTGAAAAGTATATAGCCATTACCTCTGGACAGTGCTTAGGTGCAAAGAAAATGTCTCAGATGAAGAGATTCGTTCTAAGAATGAAAAGATGTCACAAAAATTAAACAAAAGAGGTTACCATAAAACAACAGTGAATACAGCAGGTAAAAAAGCCTAGAGACACTAGAGCCACATTAATCAACAATAAAAAAACAGAACATCCTAATGACAGTAAGAACTTTTGATCAACTTACAATACACAATCAGAAAAAGTTAAAAACATTGTAAAAAAATATTGGAATTGTTGAGAAATGCCGAAAGGTGGGCAAACTGTTAAACAACAACCAATATTTGCATAAAAAATGGAGGCAGTTTAGGCAAACAGCTGGTCCCATCGGATTACAAAAAATTAAAAGAAAATCGAAAAAAAAGAATAAATAAAGAATAGGAACTTCCGTGCTTAAACTGCCAAGCTTGCACAGTCAATCATTAAAGGGGAAACAGTATCACCACCCCTGCAAGGTAACCAGAAAGATAAAGCACTTTGCTAGTTGTCTCACTATGGGGGAATATATATGCTGAAGTGTCCATGCGGACTAGATATATAGGGAAAAACAAAAGGACAATAAGAACTCGCATAGGTGAGCCTAAGAGACATAACTAAGTGTAATTGGAGAAAAATGAAAGCGTGACATCTGTATCTAAACACTTTAAAATACAAGGACACAATGCAGCGCAGTCAGATGGATGGTGCTGGAGGTGGTGGAAAAAGCATCAGAGGAGGCAATTTTGATAAAAGCTCCTACAAAGGGAAATATACGGATACCACCTAAACACTATGCATCCCAAAGGTTCTAAATGAAGAAATTAATTTAAATGGCTTCCGTGTAAAAGTACAAAATTGTTAAACTTACCTATATCACTTGGTCCACGGAATGGAAGGGAAGATAATCTGAAAAAAGGAAAAAGAATAAAGAGTTAATTGCAATAAATAGTAATAAAGTAAAGTAAAGGAAATAAAATAGATCCAAAGGTGGTTTTAAAGTTTACATTTAAAATTTTGAGTAACACGTTTTAAAAGCTAACACAAACACTTAAAAAGAAAAAGCATTTAAAAGGAAATATTGAAGAGCACTTTAGAAAGGAAGATATAGACCCTTATCACAAGGTAAAAGACACATGAGAAAAGAAAAGTAACCACCATGTAGAACATTAACTGTATGTTTATTGTATTTTTAACACTTTTAAAGTGTGGTGAGGAAACCAATCGAAGGGATTATTGTGGAGCGACACCCGCGAGAGGGGTGGAGCATTATGTGTAAATTGCATGAGAGTGTTGTGAGTATGCAGGAGGGGGACACGCCCGAATCGTTGTGGCAAGTATGTCATATAAACATAAGTTTAAGTGAGAAACAGCTTCAGGAGTGCGTTCTTGGATAAATAACATGGGATAAACTTATACAAGTCGCCTATGGGGGACGTTATCAAAAGCCTTTGCAAACATCAAGTAAACTACATCTACTGCTATCTCCAGAGTCTAAATTTCTACTTACTTCCTCATTAAAGCCAAGTAAGTAGTTTGACAAGATCTTTCCTCCTAAATCCATGCTGGTTACTACTTATATGTAGTCCTTGAAACTACTTTAGACATGTCCTTATTAACTTTCCAGTATTCCCACTGAAGTTAAACTTACAGGCCTGTAATTATCGGTTGTGAACGACTACCCTTTTTGAATATTGGAATAACATACAGCCTTTTTCCATCCAGAGGCACACCTCCGACATGAGGGAATCTGCAAAAATAAGAAACAAGGCCTAGATAAAACTGAAACTTAGCTCCCTAAGTAACCCGAGGATGTTATTTATCCGGTCCAGGGAATTTATTAATATTAAAGGGGAACTGTGGTCCAAAAGGACTTAGGTAAATTGATAGGATTGCTCCCCTGAGAATTTTGCAAAATTATTTCATTGGTTATTTGTATAGTTTTGAAGATTTTACATTTTGTGTGTGATATGGCAGCAGTATCACAAGTCCCCTGCACTTCTGCTCTGGAAACTGATCAGTAATCTATCCTGTGTCTTCTAACTCATACTCCCCTTTGCAGCCCCCATGGTCCCTCCCACTCATGGACCCCATGGTCCCTCCAGTTGCAGGCCCCCCATGGCCCATTATCTTACAGCCCCATGTGGCCACGCCCACTCGCGGGTGCCGTGGGTTACTCAGACCCCCCCTACAGAAAAATCTGTGGGATCAGTCTTTTCAGGCAGAGTGAGAACTCTGCCTGAAAAGGCTGTTTTCACACAGTGAAATAGAAGGGCTGTAGATTCCCCTACCTTCTCAGTCGGGACTTCACACAGCAGAGGAGGAGGGACTTCCTGTCTCCCTCACACACTGAGGGAGTCTGAGGCTGTGGTCGTCAGCAGCACTGTGCAGGAGAAGCCTCAGGAATGTCACATGTCAGCCTCCCACCCATTTACTTTCTGGTCTGTCATTTCTGTATATATTGGGCTGTGGAGCACATAGAGAGGTGGTTGATGGCTCGTTTTAAAGGTAGGAAACTGCTCATTTAAACTTAACTTGTTCGGAGACCACAGTTCCCCTTAACCTTTAGTTCTTTCTGTACCATATCCTCGGTTAACCAAAGTTCACTTGAACTTTTATACCATTATTGCTACTATACTCTAGATATCTGTACTTGGATCTTCTATAGTATTACAGAGGGGAAAAAAATATTCAAGACATTTGCTTTATCGCCATCCTCCATAACTACCGTATAAACTCGAGTATAAACCGAGTTTTTCAGGCTGAAAATCAGCCTGAAAACTGGACTTGGTTTATAATCGAGTCAGTAGCTTACCTGAGCATTCCGGCAGCTGACCGATCTTCCTGTGTAGGCGCGCCGGCCTGACGTCACTGCCGGCGCGGGGCAGTGACGTCAGCCGGCGCGCCAGTACGGAATGAGCGCGCGGCTGCCGGAATGCTCAGGATACAGCTAAGGATACCGTACTGCCGAAGCCCTTGAATGGAGGAAGCCCTTGGATGGAGGAGAGCCCACAGGGAGAAGAGCCCACAGGTGCAAACT
Organism: Hymenochirus boettgeri; assembly: GCA_019447015.1. Taxonomy (NCBI): domain Eukaryota; kingdom Metazoa; phylum Chordata; class Amphibia; order Anura; family Pipidae; genus Hymenochirus; species Hymenochirus boettgeri. The sequence continues at coordinate 67,094,044 of CM033477.1, forward strand.
AAAATGGGTGGGAGGGTGAGGGGGGGATTCCAGATGTTTGGAACTACAACTCCCAGCTAATAAAGCATGCTGGGAGTTGTAGTTTCCAAACATCTTGAATGCCAAGTTTCTACCCTCGGTTTATACTCGAGTCAACAACATTTATTAGATTTTTTTAGGTGAAATTGGGTACCTCGGTTTATACTCGGTCGGTTTATATTCGAGTATGTACGGTAATTTATTAATGGTGCCACATTCTCAGTCCTCATCTTCTTACTATTAATATGCTTAAAAAAAACGTTAGGCTTGGTGATGCTTTGTTCAGCTATCCTAACTTCATTATTAATTTAGCTAGTTTGATTGCTTTCTTACACTCCTTGTTACAGTTTTTATAATCCCTAAAGGCCTTTTCCGTTCCCTCTGACTTGAAGCTTTTAAGTGCCTTTTTCTTCCTTTCCATTTGCCTCTACATCAGAATTCAGCCAAATGGACGCCGGTTTATTTTTTTTACATTTATTTCCCAAGGGTATAAATTTAGATGTGAACTGGCTTAAAATCCCCTTAAACACAGTCCACTTCTGTTCAGTACCTTTTCCTGATAATACATTATCACAGTTGCCTTCCCGAAATTAAAAGTTTTTGTTAACCCAGCGCACTTTTCCTTTCGATAACAGTCTAACCGCTACTATTTCATGGTCACTATTCCCTAAGCCTCCAGTTACCTTTTTATCTATAATGCGCTCCACAATGTTAGATATTACCAGACCCAACAGAGCTCCTTTTCTAGTAGGAACTTTAACCACCTGTGAGAGAAAATTATCCTGCAGCAAATTCAGGAACTCATCGCCTTTTTCTGTAATGGCAGTTCCTCTACACCAATCAATGTCAGGGTAATTGAAGTCCCCCATAATGAGCACACTCCCAAAACTTGCAGCCCTTGCCAACTGCATATGAAGTTGACTCACCTCCTCTCTGCTAGCATTTGGCAACTTATATCAGACGCCAACAATGACATTACACCCATTTCCTGTTGCCTAATTCTACCCATATTGCCTCCACTTTAACATCCGTATCGCCAGTTATCTCTTCTTTTAAACTTGGCTTAAATTCTTTTTTAACATAAACACATACTCCTCAACCTTCCCTGTCCCACTTCCACCCCCAGCCAGTGCCTGCTGACCCCCCAGATTTGCCAATCCCAGCATTGCTGCAAGCTGCCCCCTTAGACTCTCCACCTCACCTTCCAAACAGGCAACCCACTCACACCTGACACAGACAAAGGTCCCCTGGAAAGTCTGCTCCAGGTTCCTATACATGTGGCAGGATGCACATTGCATGGTACCGCCAAAAATGTCCCTTCTAATACATAATACCAGCACAGTGACGCACAAACCTTGTTTAATTGTCCTTTTTTTTTCTATGTCCTTGAGATCAAGGACCTTTACAACAAGGGACTTTATACATGTTCCACTCTAGTTCGTTTCACTCACAGGAATCTTCCTTTTGTAAGGTCCAAACCACCGCATTATCGTGAGCATGCGTGTGAACTTGCGTGCAAACTATTTAGGCATTTCACACCTGCCCACTATATAGTGTGATGATTATAGTTGTTGAGGAAACTGTATTCCTCAACTGCTAATTCCAAAAATATAGATTTTCAATCTACGTGTTGCGGTGCTGTACTTTTTGAGGTTCTACATTTCTAGCAGCCCTGATCAGTGTTTCCCCTCTGTCAGGCCTACCTTGTCCCACTCGAAATGCCCCTACCCTAGCATGCCAAATACATTCTTTTGTGGTGTAGCTTTTTTTGTGTGTGTGTGTGTAGTATTGTGTGTAGTGTGTTCTGCCTCGGTGCTGCTCATATGTGATTCATATCCTAATACATTAGATCGTAGGTGCTCTCATTGGAGTTTCCATAAAATGAATACCTTATGACAAAAGATTAAAACCACGCTCTTCTACACATTTTTTCACCATCTTGTGACTGTCGTTAGGAATGTATTTATATATATATATATACTAGCAAAAGCCCATACATATATCTGATTTTACTTTCCTGACCAAGCACTCCCGCGACATTAGACCAATCCTGCCAGAACCGCCTATCGGTGGCATAGAAGAATGGGAAAGGTGGTTCTGGCAAGATCAAACTAATATTGCATGAGCACTTGGTCGGATAAGTAAAATCGGATATATGTATAGCCACCTTAAATCCTATACAGTATCCTGATTAAATGCAAGGTTCCTTTTTCCCTTTTTCCACCCCGTTTTTAGTATTTACCACAACAAGTTTAACTAACCTATGGGGTTAGGACTTGGGAGCACAGGATACTGATTGAATATACATGTTAGGGAGAGGTGTGGATAGAGGAGCTAAAAAGCTCACACAGAGTATAAAATGAAATAGAGCCTTCTTATAACAGAAGGTACCTCATAGAATCATGTATTATAATAGCATTGCCTTAATAATCTAACAAATAAACACATATTTCTCACTTAAAGAAATGGGTTGGGACATGCAAAGTATTTATTTATTGCCTGTGACAAAGGATGTGTCTAGAATAATAAAGCCTAATGGTATAGAGAGGCGTGTTTAGTTGTATTTTATGTGTTGAAAAAAAATCCAGCATTCTCTTTTGCAGTAGTGTTTCTTAATGAACTTTTCACATGTTTAAAACTACAACTCCCAGCATTCCCTAACTTCACAGAATGTGGAAAACTTAGTTTTCATACATCCTGGAATAAAGACATTTCCTGACTTAGACATTAAAAGCCCACGGTCATGCTTTAGTCTTCCTACCAAAGGGTTTGAACATGCAAGTGATTCATCTGCCCTTCCCTTACATCCATAGCTATTAGACTATTGGCTTAGGGAAGCATTTATGGGTCGATTGGTTGGCGCAACGTTAATGCCCGCTTTGCGGCGGCAGCGCAAGTACCAGAAGAGGCACTCATGCGGCCGTTTCAAAGTGATTTAACAAAGGTTGCGTGCCTCTTTACACGTAAGTATTAAACACCAACTAATAGCTGGCGATAAATACTTATGTGCGGGTGAGATTCACCCAAAATCGCACAGCCTCTGGTAAATCCCGTACGGGAGATTTGCCCAGAGAGCTTGTGCCTCTGGGTTAATCTCCCTGTTAGAGTCATAAACTTACCATATTTGCACTCACTTCCAAATACCACCTACCTGGCAGTTCTAATCTATAAAGTCTAAAGGTTCGTGCACACATGCGATCGCCGGTGCCGACGCATGACTTGTGCGAACGGCCATTTCGGATTATATTTGTGCCGTGTATCGTCAGAACGGGCGTTTTAGCCGAAAAAGTGCCCATGCATGGCACGATTATCGGCCGTTCTTACACATCGTGCGTCACGGGTTGGCACCCGCGATCGCATGTGTGTACGAACCTTAAGGCTGGGTAAACACCAGTAACGAACCAATAGTGCCACGGATTAATCGGCTGGAAATATATGATGGTGTGGGGCGGCCACAAAAACAAGGTTATTGAGGCACAGGGTCACACACAGTGTCTGGTCCAAATGGACCAAGGTGCTGGTACTATATCTGGTGAATATAGTGGGCAAAACAAGGGAGAGAAAGAAGAGTACCGCACTCAAAAAATACTGAATATAAATAAAAAACCTTTATTGGGAGACCCATAAGGGTCCAAAACAGGGGTACACAGACAGGAAATAGATAGAAAAATAGTTAAAACTCTAAAAACATATCATACATCGGTATTATCCTCTACATGGAGATAACATAGCCAGTGCACAAAGCCCTATCCCAACAGTCATATAACGTCTGAGTAAGTACAGTTCAGTACCTACTTATCTGTCAAAAGTGCTGCAGTATAAAGACACAGAGTCAGGGGGTCCGATAGAAGGAAGGGGCACCTGTAGAGGGGAACACCGGTCAGCCAACCATTGAGAACGCCGAACACGTTTCGGTGTGGGGCGGCCAGCCGTGACCGAGTTCGGTCGTCCGTATCAGACAAATGGGTCAATTAGTAAATCACGGCCAATCATGCAGTTCCCTATGGGACCACATGATCAGTCTGTCACATGCGCTGCTGCCTGCAGCCACTGTTAATGTGACCAACAGTCATCTGTCCTGGCAAGGCTCTCACACAAAGCAGATGCTTAGTTGGGACACATGTATTATATGTATCCAGACAAAATGGTATTAACCTGCAGATCTGAACACAGATCCAGGCAATCCTGCCACAATGTGCAATTCAATCTGAACAGCTCCATTGGACATCCTGAGACCCTATACAGGATCCAGAATAACATGCTAGGTTCATACTTATTGGTAATTACCACAGCAAGTTCCAGATTTACAGTCACTATGGGGTTAGGAAACACAGGATTCTGATTAGCTTGACAAGTTATTGAGAGGTTTGGATAAAGGAGCTAAAAGCTCCCCACGGGGTATAAAATGAAGTAGAGCCTTCTTATAACTGAAGGTACCGGACAGCCTCATGTTTAAAGGGCAAGTCCAGAACAAAGATGCAAACGAGGGAGCACACTATATGTGTAGAATCAACAATTTATTGTGAACAACACACAACGTTTCGGGACTACAATGTCCCTCGGGTATAACCAGTGCACAGTGAGTATCAAGTGAATAAATACAATAAAATGTAATAAAAGTATCATATGCAATAAATAACCATGTTTCAATAAATACAATAAATATTACTCCTTATATATATATCCTTCATATAGTGTAATAAAAGCGTAGTATAATAAGACAGTGTTACGGTTAAACATATAATGTAGTGACATAAAAGTGTTAAAAAATATCAATACTTAAAAACAGCAGTAAAACCATAGTATATACTTAGACATGATTTCTTCATGGTGTTCTTGTATATGGTTCTCTGTTTACAAATCCTGTGGATGGCGATTAAGGACCTAGGTGATCATGTTTAAGTATAAGTAATATAATCCTAAAATAATTTCTCCCATTCATTACTGTATAATATGTTATAGTCTACTAGTTATATCTTCAGAGAAAGGTGCCTTTCTCTCTTAAAGGGCAAGTCCAGCCCTAAAATGAAAACTTACATACAGGTAAATCACCCCCCAAAACCCTAAACGGTAATAGTTTGAAATGTGAAATATATAAGTCTAACCTGAAATCCTGCACAATGTCCTGTTTCCCGTTTCTGCTTTCAGGTTCTTCCAGTTAGCAACTGTCAGTTATGGATTTGACAGTTGACATCACAGCCAATGACTGAATGTTAATCCCCTATCTGCCTCTTCTGAGCATGCCCAGGCTCAGTACAGGTTTCTAAATAGCTCAGTTTCCACGATGTATCCAGAAGCATAGCAGGCATACAGTAATGAATTCATAGGACAAAGTATGATATATCAACATATTTTAAAAAGGCCATTCTTTCTAAAAGATGTTCTTATGAGGGTGGAGTTGTCCTTTAATATATTAATATTGGGGTAAAAACTGCCCATTTCTCTAAGAATGCTGGTTAGTTTCAGAGACATACAAAGTCATTTAATCATAAACAGACACTTCCTGTCTAGCAAAGAGAAACTGGATTGTCTCATTACTTTCTATGGAGAGGGAAGGGGGAGTAAATGTGAGAGTCTGAAGAATGTTCTAATTGGCTAAGACTCACATGTCACATAACTAAGACTCACCCAGCACATAACTGGGTATAATACAGGAACTTCCTTACACTGTCTAGTGACGACGGTAACTAGATGGCCGAAACTTGAAGAAAAGCATGGGTTACATCATGTTTACATAGTCTAGTTAAGCTATACAGCTGTGATGAGAAATAACGATTTGTTTGAATATTGTATACTATATTTATGTATTGAAAACATTCTTTGGCTTTTTTTTAAATAACCAGATAAATAAATCCTGTTATGTTTTCTGTATGTTTCATATGTGTATACTTACATTCCATATATTTTTCTTCAGACTTTTCGAATCTACAGAGCATACAGAGATGATATCCTAGGAAAAGCTTTTATATCATTTCAGAATAAAAGACTGGTAAATCGCAGAAGAGTAAATCATTTGCTTGGTCCCAAAAAACATAGAGCTTTGCCACTTGTGCCAATGTCATACCAGTTATCTCAAACATATTACAGGTATGTGGTGCACAATTAATTTGCACACATTTTTTTCTCCTTCATTTAAATTAATGCTATTATTTCTTTCCCTCAGACTTTTTACTTGGCGTTTTCCACCTTCAACCTGTACAGAATCATTTCAGTTCTTTGAAATGTTGAAAATATGTGGAAGTGATAATCTGCCTGATAATTTTTCATTTATGGAACAAACTAAAGAAGAAGTAAAAGATATGTTGATGTTTCCATTGGATGGGCCTGGTGGACAGTGTGTAACTGCATTAACCCTGATTTTATTGGGCTTTGTCTCCATCAATGTCAAAATTCCAGACCAGATTGTAGTAGTGGACTCTACCCTTGTGGAGAATGAAGTTATGAAAGGGTAAATTATATTTCTTATCACTATTTGTTGACTTTTTGATTTGTCTATACTTATATATAGACTACAGGTTTGAAGTTAAAAGAAACATAAACTTGTGTTTTTTCCCCACTCCCACACATATAGAGAGAGGAATCACAGACCTGTAAAAAAGTATGCAAAACTAACAGCCTGCTCAACATGTTATTGCCAGTCAAAACATAGGAAATTTCCATGTAGCTTACAATATGTCTCACTTGGCTACCTAAACTTCTTGCTCATTTAAGTTAAGCAGAGACATTTTTTTTATTCCCATCACCCCCACTTTGAGCCAAAGGTTGAAACTAAAAATATTTTTCCCTTTTATTTTGGTATATAGACAAATAATGTGGAAACTATACAATTTGAATCTGACATGTATACTAGTATTATGTTTTTAACTTTTTGTCAACACACCCATTTCAAGGATGGAACCAATAATTTGGTTAGTGCATATGGCTCACATATAGAATTAAGTTTTACAGTCATAATCTCCCTTGTGCCATCAGTTTTTTGTGCTGGATGTTTCAATTAAGATGTAATGGGTTGGGGGGCGTGGTCTGGTACAGCATGGAGTAGGACGTGTGCTCCCAGAGCTCCACTCTGCAAAAATCCTATAAAGTCCTTTAAACACACTTACCCGGCTTGGAAGAGGAACTAAACAGCATAAAAAGCCTCTGGCAATACAGCAGCACAATACCTCCGAAATGCGCCACAGATAAACTGGAGAAATTCCGCTGGCAAGACAGGGACGCAGACCAGGCCTCATAACCACCAGATGAACCAGTACTAGACTCAGATACCTCGATAGACGCTTCTGACAGAGTCCTCGATGCAATAGCGGAATACCAAGCAGCACTTACTGCGAAAATAGAGGAGGTTAAGATCGATACCTCGTAAGTGGAAATCCGCGTGAGTAATGCGGAGGATATCATTACCCCCCCTACAACTTGCAAGCACAACTCCGCACCCTACAACAGAAGCAAGACAACCTTGAAAACAGGTCAAGGCGCAACAATATCCTCCTTGTGGGCCTGCCAGAGGGAACTGAGGGAAATGACCCGGTGAGCTTCCTAGAAACCCTAATAACAAATTCATACGGTAGGAGCAATTTTTCCTCTACCTTCATGGTAGAGAGAGCCACTCCAGAGTAACATCGCCCCACTAGAACCTCACGGACTTAGAAGTTCTTGGATAAACCTTATCCAACCAGAATAAAAATCCAATGATGGTATTTATGGTTGAGCAACGGAAAAAAGTTCTCACATGTTTGAAGTGTAAAGCTGCAAAGTTAATATGTTTTTACTATTGTTAGAAAGTTATCTATGGTTCTCAAATAACTAACAACTACTCTCTCACTACTTACCCCCTATCTCCTACCCTTCAAAAACTATGCATACGCAATACCTCTCTACCTCTTTCCTAATTACCTATAATAAGATGAAGTATGTTATTAATAAAGAAGTCTATATAATGCAAACTGGTTGGCCTCACCTCCACTAGCTCTATGAATAGAGCTAGTGGATGAATAAATTAGGCGTAGAACCCTACGTGCAAACCGTGCCTTGGGTTATGCCAATCCAAACTGCACCAAAACACACTCTGAGCCAGTGGTGCTGGGACCCGACCAACAGGGTACCAAGCCATTACGAATGGGGAAAGCTAAAATCTTAAATCAATGTCAACCAAAACATTATAACCCCTTCTGGTAAATGTATATAAACTAGCATTGTGTGACGGTTCCCCCCCCCCCCTTTTTTTTTGGAAAATCCAGTCCAAAGCCTATACTTATCATGCCCTCCGCTAAATGCACATACAACACAGCAAGGCCTCCGGTTTACGGTGTCATATCTGGAATTGTAGATAATGTGACTATTATTGTTCTGTTAAAACTAAGGTTCATGCGCAACCAACAAATACTTTTCCTCACCTTCCTCCAACCTCTCTAAACTATACCCCCCTACCCCTTATACCACTTTTGTACAACAAAGCAATGTATTTTACTGATCTAAAATGTAATAAGATGCAACTGGCCGGTCTCGTCTCCATTACCCCCAGAAATTACACCCAAAATAATTACCTACACGAGGACAAAACCCTGGCAGAAACGTATCCGATAAGACAGCAACCAATTATCCTGATATGCTTTAAGACTATGTGGGCTAACTGCCCCACACGCTCCACCACTCATGGTGAAACGGTTCTAACTTTACAACATATACAATTGGGGGTGATGAGGCCGGGTCCAGACCAACAAAGTAGTCATGTCTCTATATATGGGGAAAACCAAGCTAAACTAATGCCAAATGTAACTATTTACAAATCCCTTCTACCCAAAGTACCTATAGTCTAACAAGACCTACAACCTACCACTTTACACTCAGAAACAAGTGCTATATGTAATGTATTTCTGCTATGTTATAGCTAATCTTGGTTCTCATGAGACTAGCAATTACCTCCTCTATACCCACCCCCTAACCCTCAGAAACTATGCCATACCCCAGTCAATATCCCTCTACTGTTTACTGCAAAGCAGAGTTGTATTTAAAACCTAAATTGTATTACGATGCAAACTGGTCAGTCTCCCTTCCACGACCCACATAAATGACACTCAAACTAATAAGTTGGAATCTGCGTGGACTACAAAACAATCTTATTTCTGTAATGCAATCCCTTAAAAAACACTAACCAGATATATCAGTCCTAGTGGAAACCCACCTGACAGGACAACAATTAGCCAAATTTAAACGCCCATGGATCAGTTGGGCTTATTGCTCCACACACACTACCACTTCTCGTGGAGTGGCAGTGCTAATTGCACGTAAAATACAATTTGAGTTGCTGGAACTAAGACTCGACCAACAGGGTAATTATGTCTTTATATATGGGAAAATTCGATCAAAACCTGTATTAATTATATCCATGTACGTTCCCCCACCGTTCAATATATCTATAGTACAACAAGGTCTACAATTCATAACCTCGCACCCAGAAATAGATGTAATATGGCTAGGGGACTTCAACTCATTTTTGAATCTAGCAAAAGATTGTATACACCCACCACAGTGGACACCACCGACAAAGCCTGAAACTTGCTTTTCTAGACTTTAATCCTCTGTACACATAGCCGATACCTGGAGATTCAAAAACCCGACAGGACAGGCATATTCCTGTTTTTCCGCCTCCTACAATACCATGTCCCGCATAGATATGATCTTGGTGAAATCCAGCATGTTACCCTATCTTGCAGACGTGGGATACTTGCCAAGGACACTCTCAGACCACACACCCTGTTGGGTTACATTCCACTGGTATCCCAACCCCCCTACCATTTAATGGCGCCTAAACCCGTTCTGGCTTACCCTATTCCCTGTAGAATCCGACCTCTCTGCAGACTGGGAAACCTACTTCAGTAATAACATACAGACAGCCTCATTCCATGCAGTCTGGGAAGCCTTCAAATTATTTGCCAAATCACAACTTTCCCACAAAATAAACGACTTAAAACACAAATCTGGGGGGCGTGGTCTGATGCACCTTCTAAGAGCTCCCGTTCCAGCCACCTAAGACTACCCAGCGAAGGGGAAATACACGGATTCCATGGGCAGGAGGAAAAGGCAGGGTCCTGTCACCAACTCCACCAAACATAAGAACAGGCCTCCGGTCCCCACACAATCGGACTTAGAGTCCTACTTCGGCCCGACGCGACCACATGGCGTGGGCCCAGAGACCACCATATTAAACCCACGTGGATATTTCCCGAAACCTGCCCCAGTGTCGCCGGCTGAAGCTTTCAGTGGATCCCCTCAGGCCTCAAGCACATTACGGAGCTTCACCCCATTGGACTCCAACCCACCACACTGAGGAGCTCTCCACAAGATCAGAATCATCACCAGACTGGGGCACAAAACCTATCTCCGGTAAGGCCCTTAACTCTGACTGGGACATTACAAATACCCCATCTCTGTCCCCACCCTCACCTCTACCTCCCTCTATGCAATCCTCTGCCTACCCCTCTATCAAACTAAGCCCTGTAGCAGATCCTGGCTCTCCAACCCTGACCACAGAGAGCACCTCACAGACTCCCAACACAGCTGGGAAAACACTTCCCCAGGAGGACACTATCTATTAAAGAACTATTAGGCAATTTACCCACAAAATCAGATCTTAACTATATGGGCCAGCAGATCCAAGCAGCCTGTCGGACAGAAATCAATGTAATCAGAAGCGACCTGAGAGCTGTGTTGGACAGGGTGGAGGGGCTAGAACAAAACCATCAGACCATAACTCAACACCTACAATCTGTCATACAAGTGGTGGGAGACCAATCTAAGGCTATCCGCGACCTCTACCGCCAACACGAAGATTTAGAAAACCGCAATAGGCGGAACAATATCCATATTAGAGGTCTGCCGGAGACTGTGTTAGATGCCGACCTCAAAGACTCTACCACATCCCTTTTTAACACTATTCTGGAAAACGCCCAACCAATTGAATTAGACAGGATTCAACGAGCATTGCGCACCAAAACTACGTCTAAAACCCCTAGAGATGTCATATGCCGAATATATCACTACACCCAGAAGGAAGCAATTGTGACTTACTACAGAAACATCTCATCACTAACTCATGAAGGGGCATCTATAACAACTATACCCGGACCTGTCTATCTCCACCCTGGCCAGACGACGTCAACTTAAATCCCTCCTCCAGGCTGTGAAGGACAGAGGCCTCCCATATCGCTGGGGCTACCCATTTCAGCTAATAGTGCGCTCCAATGGGGCGACCCATGTCCTTAGCTATCAGGAGGAATTACCCTCTTTTTGTGACTCACTTCACCTAGACAATATTTCTCTCCCGGACTGGAGAGGACTTCCGGACCTACCTCTGGTGAATCAAGAGTCATGGTTCACAGTCCCACCCAAGAGACAACCTCCACCTCAGGATAGAAGCCGACCAACACCGGACACTGTACCCCACCCAAACAAAATAACTGATAAACCGCCCAGGTGATACCATCTGCTGACTCCTGATACTTCTGGACAACGGAACGAGCAACACCGGTAACTTCAACTGTTAATTTCTAAGAATACTCCTGACTATTGAACCTTTCCTTCCCCCATCCATACCTATATAATTAAAAATATCTTTAGACCTCTCTATAACCGTAAAACATACCTATGGACATCTGCTTTTAATCCGTATCTATATAGAGGGGAGCAAAGACCTAAACATTCCACTTCATTTAATCTGACCAATTAGATTCTAAGGTCTTAAAGCACAAATCACACAAAAGGATATAGACATTTTCTAGATCTTTCAAGTCAGAGAAAAATAAAGACTTACAATACGCCTGAGTAATCACAGCTGCCTTATGTTATATATCCATAGCTTATGTATTAAATGTAAATTTACAGCCTGACCACAACTGAAAATGTGAATATGGGGGGACAACCCCCACAGAGGAATATCCTCCCTTCCACTCCAGGCCAACGGGACATTACCTCCCCTTGACCTTCAATCTATATATGTTGGTTAAATGTTTTAACCGTTGTTGTTGTTTTTTTCTTTTTTTTAACTCCATTGCTATTAAGAAGGTCTCACCTTTAAACTGTTTACAACCTGTAATGTTTAAAACCCCATTGTACCTAGGCGGGGAGTCCTCTCACCCTTTTGGCCCACGTCTGCAGCTGCCACCTTTCTTACCCCTCCAATGGTACAAATAATATCATTAAATGTCAAGGGCCTAAGGTCCACTCGAAAGAGGTGGCTGCTGAGCAGAGAGGCCAATAGGCTTAAGGCCGATATTCTCTTGGTACAGGAAACACACTACTCCTGTACAGACCATTGGAGTTTTATTCAAAAAACATACCCTCAAACTTACTCAGCTGTAAATAACACACGCAAAGCAGGAGTTGCCATACTCATTAGCAGAAACTGCCCATTCAGACTCTGTAAACAATATACAGACCCTAACGGAAGATATATCATATTAGAAGGAACACTAGACTCACAACAAGTTATACTATGCAACCTTTATGCTCCCAATGTGGGTCAAAAGAAATTTCTATCCTCCCTACTAACTAAAATCTCATATTGCAGGCTCTCTGAAAATTGTAGCAGGCGATTTTAACATGTATCTCTCAAATAATACTGATAGACAATCCGTAACAAACACCCAACCCTCCCGAGAAGTACAACTGCTTTCACAGAGATTCCGCAGCCTTATCAGAAAACATGGACTCTACGACACATGGAGAGTCTTCAACCCATCCTCTAAATCTTATACATTCTACTCCTTCCCACACCAAACACATGTCAGACTTGATTATATATTTGACTCCCACACTCTACTCCCATCAATAATATCTACCCTTCCAAGCTCACCCACATGGTCCGACCATGGCCCCGTGGGCATTAACCTACACCTCCAAACACTACCTCCAAAACAGTCCCATTGGAAGCTGAATCTGAACCTCCTCAAACACCAGATACACAGAGAAACACTACGAAAAGCAATCACACAATATTTTCAAGAAAATGTTGGGTCAGTCACATCACAAATGACCATATGGGAGGCCCATAAGGCTGTCTTACGAGACTGCTGTATCCAAATCTCATCTCAAATTAAAAAAGATATTAACTCCCGTCGGCAAACGTTGACTAAAGATCTACACAAAGCGGAACAAACCCTTTACTCCAACCCTTCTATGCAGCGGCTTCGAAGGGTAATCTCCCTCCGTACAGATATCAAAGACTTATCTATAGGTGAAGTAGAAAAAATATGAGATGGTTAAAACGTACCTATTATGATATATCTGTTGTATTCAATTAGATCAACTGGACTTGAAATGTAGTTCTTGAAGACGTTTCGCTGAACTACATTTCAAGTCCAGTTGATCTAATTGAATACAACAGATATACCATGACCTGGATGAATGAGAGCCTTCACAAGCGTACCTATTATGAAAAAGGTAATAAAGCCCACACTCTCATGGCAAACCTGCTTAAACAACGACAATATCAAGCCACCCCCGTCCAAATCAAAGACGATCTAGGAACCCTGTTACAAGACTCACGCAGTATAGATTCTTGCTTTAGGAAATATTACACAAACCTCTATAACTGTGTAAAGCCCTCCCTCTCTGACTTAACACCTAACTTTAAAGTTAAAATAGAAGAATACCTTAAAAAAAGTACTCAACCTAAGCTGACTTTAACACAAGCCCAGTCCTTGAACAAACCTTTCACAAACGAAGAACTGGAACAAGTGATTAAAAATCTCCCAAATGGCAAGACACCCGGCCCAGATGGGTTCCCTAACACCTATTATAAAATATTTTTGACAGAATTAACTCCCCCCATGACAAACCTATTTAACGATATTAAAGGCCTATAGCTTTATTAAACTTTTAACAAAATTTTAGCTAATAGACTAGCACCTCTGCTACCCAATATCATCCACAAAGACCAAGTAGGATTCATATTACATAGACAGGCAGGTGACAATACAAGGAAAGTTCTAGATATCATAGAAATTCTAAATAAAAGATCAGAAGGAGTGGTCCTTCTCAGCCTGGACGCAGGAAAAGGCTTTTGATAGGCCCTTCCTATTTACCACAATACGCTACCTCGGTATCCAGGTGGAATTTCTCCATACTCTTCTATTCCTATACTCACACCCTTTAACTGCGATCCGTTTCCCCATAACTACATCCAAATTCTTCGGTATCACAAACGGTACAAGGCAGGGATGCCCACTCTCACCGTTACTATATGCTCTCTGTATTGAGCCCCTTGCTTGTCATATCCGTAATAATCCAGATATCACTGGAGTTCAAGTTGGAAACCACTCCTACGTAGTCTCTCTGTTCGCAGATGATGTACTACTAACTCTCAATAAACCTGCCATCTCCATCCCAAACTTGCAAAATATTTTAACTGAATACAGCTGTATATCGGGCTACAAATTGAAGGCTTCTAAATCAGAGGCCCTCCCCATTAATCTGACTACTCAACAAATAGACTTACTAAAACAGAATTTTGCTTACACCTGGAAACAAAACTCCCTAACTTATCTAGGGATCCACATGACACCCAAATTCAAAACTCAATTCGCAGCAAACTTCCTACATCTCCTACAAAACACTAAAGCCTTACTCAGCAAATAGAAAACACACACCCTGTCAGGGTTTGGCAGAATCTCGGCTCTCAAGATGTCCATACTTCCTAAATGGTTATACCTATTTCAGACACTACCGGTCCAAATCCCACGAAAATTTCTGTCTAAATTGCAAAAAGAATTTGCAACTTTCATCTGGTCTTACAGGGCACACAGAATCTCCCAAAAGATTATCCTCACAAGCAAGACACGGGGGATTGGCAGTGTCGGATATCTTTAGATACTACAGAGCGGCCCATATACAACATTCTATCTACTGGTTTCAGACAGCTCCGGTTGCAAGATGGGTCCAACTGGAAAGGGATTGGTGTAGACCAATCCACCCAGCTTCTCTTCTATTAAACATTTCCTTTAAACCCACCCCACCTGAGGGAAGGACACTTGTAGGCCCCATGGTCACCACTAAAAACGTCTGGACACAATACAACCGAAGTTTTTCACTTATATCGGACCCCTAACCCCTATTACAGGAAACCCAGCGCTCTCCCTAAGTCTACAACCCCATTCATATCGGGATTGGACAAACGCTAAAATATACACTCTGCGAGATTTAACAGACCCAAAGACCCCCAATCATACATAAATATATGACTGACTGGGAAACGTGGCTAGAAAGAGATATCAGCAGAGAAAATTGGGCAGACATATGGAGTACAGCAGCAAAATCCTCTATTTGTACAATATACAAAGAAAATCTTTATAAAATATTATTCAAATGGTACTACACCCCTGATAAATTGCACAAAATATGGAAGAATGTAACAGATAGGTGCTGGAGGGGCTGCGGGTCTGAGGGGACACTGTATCATATTATATGGCAATGCCCACTTATCCGACCAGTTTGGGATTCAGCTATACAGCTAGCCCAGAACATTATAGGTAAACAACTCACACCGGACCCCCTTCACTGGATATTAGGTCCCCCTTTCCCCAGATTATCTAAATCGGAGGCACGTTTCTGCACACACCTGACAGTAGCGACTCGATGCCTTATCACTTTAAACTGGAAACGCACTAGTGCCCCAACAGAGGAGGATCTTCTGTCCAGAATAGCAGATATACAAACCATGGAATACCATACTGCACTAATCAATGATAAAATAGACAAATTCTCCCAGACATGGTCCCTTTGGGACCAATATATGACCCCACTTTGATTTGAACATGTGTGGAGATGACACCCGATGTTGACATACTAAACTGGGAAATTTATACACTGGGAACGAAAAATCCATACTCCGCTTCAAACCAAATCTTTGATTTACTCCATAATTACCGATACTATATTCTCTGTTGCCTGTGAATAATATATCTAATTAAGGATGCACAACCCTCCCCGTCTGGGCCAGACACTTTTCTAAATATAAAGTAATGTCAAATATGTCGCTAACTGTATATAATGGGATCGAAAGATATTTCGTTAATAACCCCCCATTACTACTTAAACTAACTACCGTATATACTCGAGTATAAGCCGAGGTTTTCAGTCTTTAAAGTAACTCTCCGGCTGCAGAAGCTATGGTAACTTACTTTAGAAGCAAGTCTTCCACCTGGTACACCGCGCTGATCTGCAGGATGACGTCCATACGCGGCGCCTGTCTCACTTACTGCCCGGCGCCGAGTAGTGATGTCACTACTCGGCGCCAGGCAGTAAGTGAGACAGTCGTTGCGTACGGACATCATCCTGCAGATCAGCGCGTAGTGCCAGGCGGAACACTTGCTTCTAAAGTTAGCATCTACATAGCGATCGGCAGCCAGATTGGGGGGACACGAGTGAGTACTTACCTCTCTAACTTAACTCTTACTTACGTAACTGAACTTGGGGGACCTCTCTTAACTCTTACTTACCTCACTGTGGGGGACCTCTCTTACTTAACTCTTACTTACCTCACTGAACTTGGGGGACCTCTCTTACTTAACTCTTACTTACCTAACTGAACTTGGGGGACCTCTCTTAACTCTTACTTACCTCACTGAACTTGGGGGCCTTTCCAGGGGGGTGCACTGTATTTAAAGGGCAATAAATACAGTAGTGTGAAGGCAGTAGTGGTCATCATTTCAACCCCTCGGCTTATACTCGAGTCAATCATGTTTCTTCCTTTTTGAGGTAAAAATGGGTACCTCGGCTTATACTCGGGTCCGCTTATACTCGAGTATATACGGTAACACTGTACACTATATACAATTATATGCAATGGATATGTTTAATTTTGTTAAATGTTGATATTTCAGTATTACTGAGGGCATACCAATGAAACATGCCGTTTTCCTTACTATTGTTTTTCATTTTATCATAAATATTTTGTTAAAATGTTAATTTACAATACAAAAAACGAATAAAAATCAAAGTATTAAAAAAAACACAAATCCGCAGCAACCGAGGATAAGGCCATACAAGCATTGAAATTGGCCAGCTTCACATTTGAGTCAAACCCGACCTTGGAAAATGCCCAAAACTTGAAAATGCAAACCAGACTCACTGACTATATTACTGGAAAAATCCAAAAAGAAATTATTTTTCCGTTCCCATCAATTTTTTGTTGGGAACGGCAAACGCTGTGGCAAATTATTAGCCTATATAACACTACATGAACATAAACCACCCACAGTGATCTCTTTGAAACAACCAAACGGCCAATGTATCACAGACCCACCACAAGTATCCAATCAATTCGCCTCCTTCTATCAACTCCTATATACTACCAAGACAACACACACAACACAACAAATGATGACTTACCTCTCACATATCCACCTACCAAAATTGACACACACTCAAAAACAAGTCCTAGAAGCTCCTTTGACAAAAGAAGAAATACAACTTGCCATCTCCAAAAAGGCAAAATACAAAACTCATGGAACAGACGGCTTACCACTGGAATTCTACTCATCTATCCTAATCGCACATCTTCTAACACTCTACAACACAATCAGGGTTATTCAATAAAAGTCCTTAACGTTAAAAATGGTGCTAATTTTGCCCCAACCAATCAGATGTTAGCTTTCAAATGTTAAATAAGATCTGATCTGGTTGGGGCAAAATTAGCACCATTTTAAACGATAAGAACTTTTATTGAATCTCCCTGAATATTCGAAGCAAACACACTACCTCCTTCAATGTCAGAAGCCCTGATTACCCTTATTCCCAAACCAGACAAAAACGTTTACAGAATCAGATTACTATTACATTACATTTCCCTCCTTCAGGTTGACCTAAACATACTATCTAAACTCCTCTCCTTAATACTCAGCAAAGTAATTACATCACTTATCCACCCAAACCAGACGGGATTCATAGCAGGCAAAAACACCACCTTCAACACAAGAAATCTATTCCTCCACTTACAAACCCCTCACAAAGAAACTGGCTCTAGAGTGATTGTTAGTTTGGATGCAGCCAAAGTATTTGATTCCATAGAGTGGAGGTTTCTTTGGCAAACTCTCAAGGCTTTTGGCTTCGACAGCCAAAATCCGAGCAAATAGGCATACATCTACCCAATCACAATTACACGAGGCACACGACAGGGATGCCCATTATCTCCCCTATTATATGCACTAGTAGTTAAACCCCTAGCATCAAGGCTAAGAACACAAAACACCATTTGGGGACTCCAATCAGGAACCCTAAACGATGTAATAAGTCTCTATGCTGACGATCTTCTACTTTACCTTCCCGACCAAGGCCCAACCCTACAAGCAGCCCTCAACATAATCGATGACTGTGGCACATACTCAGGCCTAGTGATCAACTGGGAAAAATCCCAAATCCTCCAATAGACCAAATTCCACGAGTTAAAACCACTGATCCCCTTCTGCTCAAAAGAACCACCACACTAAAATACCTAGGCATTCACATATCTAATAATCCCAAAGACTATACTTCCATAAATCTAGAGCCCCTTCTACGAATGATTAAAGATAAAACCCAAATCTGGACCAAATTGCTTGGAGTAATAGGAAGGATAAACCTCATAAAAATGGTACTATTACCCAAAATACATGTTATGGCACTCACCAATATGGATACCCCTCAGATTTTTCAAAACACTGGATGCCCTGTTAAAACCCTTTGTATGGGGAAAGACAAGACAAAAACTTTTATGGACAACATTAAAAAAACCACTTGACCTAGGTGGCTTGTCGCTCCCAGACTTTTTCTCATACTATATAGCTTCACAGCTAACACATCTCTACCACTGGGGACACTCAGAATCTGATCTAATTTTGCAACTCTCCCAAATCCCAGATGCAATAACGTACCCAGATCCTTTATATTTGTTTAGTAAAGGCAGTAAGGGTACTCCACACCCCATCCCCTACACCAATCTAATTCTACACCAACCTCTAAAAGTATGGGACAACGCATTGACAAAAATGCAAATACCCCATATCAACACACACACCCCACTCTAGAACAACATCCACTTGCAAGAATTCCAAACAATCCCACAAGCAGAGATATGATTCAATCCGAGTGTCTCCAAACTAGGTCATTTAATGCTAAATAACACTATAAAAACATTCCCCCAACTCAAAAGAATTTGATTTACCAAATGACTTGCTATTTCGTTATTTGCAAATTAGGCATGCACTACAAACTCAATTCCAAGGGCAACCTATACATCTACCCACAAACCTACTATACCTACTGACAGGTCCAAACCACAAAAAACTCATAACCACTATATAGAGACCTACAAATCCCACCCACACAGGAACTCCCCACATTTAAAAAACACATATGGGAAGAAAATGTAGGCCCTCTATCAGATACGAAATGGGAAGAAGCCCTGACAGCACACAGACGGATTTCCTTAAAAGCTTCAGATAAACTGACACATTTGTATACCCTACACCGAACTTACCTGACGCCAATACAGCTGTCCAAATTCATCCCAAGCTGTAATTCTTTATGCCCAAATTGCCAAAGACACCCAGGCACATTCTACCACATGTTATGGTGAAGAGTTATTGGGAACAAATAGTCAAATTTCTTCATGATGAAATGGGCTCCCCGTTGGGAATGGACCCAAAGGCATGCCTCCTAATCATAACAGAACATCTCCAGGTGGACAGCTATCATAGAACATTCCTTTGCACCACTCTATTTACAGCTAAAAACCTACTTGCATGAGTATGGATACAAGGTCATGTCCCACTGATCTCCCAATGGAAATCGGCCATAAATAATCTCATACCCCACATGAGAATGGTATACTTGAACAGGGGTTGCCCCAAAAAATTTAATAAAATTTGGGACAAGTGGTGCATGTCCCCGATAACTTGTAATGATTCCACAAACTAAACACAAATCGGGCAAACCCAGATACGTAAGTACTTCCCTCCCCCCCCCTTTTTTTTCCTCCTTGAAATAAGGATAATGGGACTAAAAAGTAACCAAAAAAGAGGTCTGCAGAAAGTGCGAAAAGGAATAATCCACCAAAATACCAAGTGGTTTAAGAGAGTAATGAACCATAGAATATAGTTTGTTAAACATTATTTAAAAGTTTTATATACCCTTCCACTACAAGTGTAATTTAAATGATCTGAACTGCCAAATTATGTTACAATACAATAATTATTGTATGTAAATCTAAGTTTTAATCGGAAAAGAACACACAAAACCAGATACTGTTTTTAAAAATAAAAAAATGTTCATTTTATTTATGTAGAACACATCTTAAAATGTATGTAACACTTTATTCTCAATAAAGTTCATCCAAGGGAGGGGATTTTAAAAAAAAAAGTGCTGGATGTTTCAACCATTTTGAGCTTAACCATACCATTTACCTTTTTTTTTTCTTTCCGCTATAGTCTTGGAAAGGATGGATTGGATGATGAGGATTTTGAAGATGAGGATGTAGATGAACCTTCGGCCTCTAAGCAAAAAATTGAAGTAAAAGCTCGACAAGCATCTCATACCAACTATCTTTTAATGCGAGGATATGTTGCACCCGGAATAGTCAGCACAAGAAATCTAAACCCAAATGACAGTGTTGTGGTTAACTCATGTCAGGTGTATTTGAAATTTAGACAAGAACCTCACAGTGGAAAGCTGCAAGGTTCAGGTTAGTTAATAATGCATGCATAATTTAGAAACCGACCTGTTATAAAATAAATTGAAGTTGTGGTACTTGATAATTATAGACATAACGTTATCAAGATGTTTACAACACTGACCAGATCATTAATAATGGAAAATAATATAAATAATTTAATTCTACTTTTGTGCTGGTACATATTTAAGTTCTTTCAAACTGTAGACCTGTCTTTTAATGGACTGCACACATTATTTGTTTGGTTACTTGTAGTGATCTAATGAGTCCCGGACATGCACTTATTTTGCAAAATGCCTTATATTTAAATAATTTTAATAATAACATCCAATCAGGATACTGATTGGTCTCCTTTTTGTTCTCTGCAAGTACAACGATGTCTTGCTCCTGTTTTGTGTTTGGTTTTTATCCATGATAATTACTCTCAGTGCACTTATACCAATTAGGTGTTATGTATCTTTGTAGATGTCAAAAGTCTAACTCAAGTTCTACATACAGTTTCTCCTCTAGCCTCTGCCATCAATTTCTCTAGTGGATTGACATCTCTGCCTCATCATTTCACTGCACTTTTGAATATGAAAAAACAGACTTTTAACAAATTTTTGAGTGAATGTCCAGAATGTTATGGTTACAACTCAAAAGATTTGGTTTGTGTTTCTAAAATCTATTCTGCTATTGAAGCTTGCTCTTTCCGTGGAATGGAAATATCCAACCTTGCAAATCAATTCCAAGAGTATGCTGATGCTGATTTAGAGAGAACAAGATGTTTAGAGCAATATATTGAGGTGAGATTTATGAAAACACACAACTTTTAGGAAATAAATCAAATATTTTGAAATGTCAAACAGAATAAAATGTATTATGTTTTGACAAACTGTCAAAAATGGCATTCTTGTTTGGCAAATGTTTTCTAGCATATTCTGCATTTAATATTGTTATAATAATAATTAATAATTTAATTATGTAAATAAAGCAAATCCTTGTTTCAGTAACCCTTAAAGAGGAAGTTGAACAAAGATAATTAAATAATGTACTATATTGTGTGCATGTTATTTATGAATCAACTTTGCATACAGCAGAGGCATTCTTAAGACTCATAATAAAGGCACCCATCCTCCAGCATTTATATCAGGAAGTTAAACTGAGTTAAAGTGAGAGTAACTTTTTTTCCCCGGCTTAGTAAATTAAAACCTAATAAGGATATTAAGTAACCTCTGAGTTCCATCTGCGTAAATTTGCATCTTGACTGAGAGTACAGTTCTAATTTAGTCTTTTAATAACCATACCCTTTTGATCTGTAATAGCTAACAGCAATGTGGGATTGTCATGCACATCTCTTATTCATCCATAAATTATAACAGCATGATTTGCTGTGTGCTCCAGTACAACTGACAGTAGATATAGCCAAACCAGGTGTGTGGGAACACACCTTCAGGCAAAGCCTCATTCAGAGTAATGTGATGGGTGGGATAAAGTTGGTGACCCCCAGTGGATGACTTTCTAAGTACAATACTTTGCTATCTATTGTCTGAGTCTGTATAGGGATATTAAAGAGGCAGCAGCATCACCAGGTCCCCTGCCTTCTGTTCCTGCTCTGAAAGCTGTCAATCTGCCCTGTGTCTCCTCCCATTTTCAGACCTCTTGGTCCTCCCACTCATGGACCCCATGGGCCCTCCCGTTGCGGGTCCCCTTGACCATTCCCTTAAAGCCCCATGTGGCCCCGCCCACTCGCGGGTGCCGTGCCCCCCCCCGCTCACAGGTGCTGTGGGCCACTCTGACACCCCCCTACCAGCCGCCCCCTGAAAACTCTGTGGAAACAGCCTTTTCAGGCAGAGAGAAGGGCTGGAGATTCCCTTACCTTCTCTGCAGCTGCAGGTCCTTCACACAGCAGAGAGGAGGAGGGACTTCCTGTCTCTCTCACACACTGACGGAGTCTGAGGCTGTGCTCGCCGGCGGCACTGTGCAGGAGAAGCCTTAGGAATGTCACATGTCAGCCTCCCACCCATTAACTTTCTAGTTAGTCATTTCTTTATATCTTGGGCTGTGGAGCACGTAGAGAGAGGTGGTTGGTTAAAGGGCATGTCCAGCACGGCCTTATGAAAGTGCAGAGAAGTGAAGATTAGGAACCTGTCTGTGTATAATCTGGTGCCTGCTACCTTCTGCTTCTCTTAGAGGACTCTGGCATGCACAGTGGAGCTCTTCCTCCTCTGAGTCTCAGCCAATCACAGACATATTTGCCAGTACAGCCCCTTCTGCTCTTCCATACAGAAGATAAGCAGAGGAGGCCAGGGACAAGGGAATGTTAGGGGCTGTATTAGAAGATTTAAACCTAGCATTTAGGGTGGGAGGGGGTTGCCTTCCATTTTATGATTTTCATTTTGTGCAGTGGAGATACCGATTAATCATTTGATTTTTCTGGTTCAGGGACAATTTGGAAAGCAAAGGTTATCTAGTTACTTTTTTATTTTTTTTTTAGTACAAATAGGATTTTTTGCAGTTTTTCTCATAAGGAATAATAGATTAAAGGTAATGTTCACCCCTTAAAAAAATTAATGTACTATGCAAGACCCCTTAAAACCTAGTTTCCATTTTGTTAAAATCTAATAATTCTGCTCCCAACCAGAGAAATCATACTTGCAAGTTTGCGATCCACTGCCACTTCCGGTCTCTTCACTCCCCCTTCACTGCAGCTGATCTGTTCTTTTTGTGTTCCCGAGCAGCTGCAGTGGAGGCTCATCCGGGAAGTGCCAGAGAACTGCGGCGGTAGATCGAGGACCTTTTAACAAAAGGGAAACTAAGTTTTGGGGGGTCTTGCATAATATATTACATTTTTTTTATAAGGGGTGGACATTCCCACAATATTTTTAAGGAGACATTTTCCCATTGCTCCCATTACATTTAGGCACTCTTATATTAAATATCTACACTATTTATAGTATAGAGGGATTTCCTCCTTTTTCAAAAGGTCACGTTTATGTAGTATGCTTAAAAACCTTCCCAAAGAGACCTTCCATAGGCAACTTTACATTATATGTTTTTAAAGGATATAAATATAGAACTTTCCATGAAAAATTGGGAAGCAATCTGCAAGTTCACATCTAAAATGCCCTTCTGTCAATGACTACAAATTATCATGCACACTGTAAATATAATAATTTCTATTGCTAATTAGAAATCAATGCAGGATAGGCTGTAGATTACATTATCAGGGACGTCTTTATATCTCAAGAGCATATAGGTGCTAAAAGCCTTTAACCCCACCCCTCAACACACACCACAATCTGTTTATATTTTGAGGTGGCAGACTATATTTACCCTGAAATTAGTGCACTACAAAAAACATAATCAGGGAGATTTACCCAGTGCCACAATCGCTATGGGTAGATCTCCCATCTCGAGATTCAATGCTGGTTTTTGCAACTTTGGGTAAATCCCATACAGGATTAACCTGTGTGTTTCATGCCAGTTAATGGCATGAAAACTTGTGCATTAATTGCCTCAAAACAGACATTGAATCACTTGCGGCTGGTGCGTGGGTGCCGTTTGCGATACCACCACAAGCAAACAGTTAAATCTGTTTGCGTGACTCTTACTTTAAATCTCCCTGGAACTGTTTAAAATATTAACTGTAAAGCAGGGAAAAGTCAGATGGTCTTAACAAAGCACGATGTGTTGCAAATTTAAGTGTCGACAAGAAAAGGAAATGTTGTCATCAGCCCCTGCAACTAAAAGTTCCCCTAGGTGTGTGCCTTATGGTAAATCTGGCACTTATCATTATTATATTATAATATTAAATTTCAAAGAATAAATTGTCAGCATTATTTAATGTAAATTTTTCTGTAGTGTAAGGCTCCTTCCCCTAGCCCCAACTGCTATAGTTATATTTGCAGAAACTCCCCCGATCATTACTTACCTTGTCTCTCTCCTCCGAAGTTCTGTCACGCCACTCTGCTTGCATGAAACTGCAAGCAGGGGGCCGTACCGGCAGCCGTGTCCGTGATTGGCTGAGAGGGAGCCAATCGCGGACGCGGCTTCTGGATATCCAGAACGCTGGAGGAGAGAGCTAATGTAAGTACAGTTCGGGGGAGTTTCTGCAAATATTACTATAGCGGTTGGGGCTGGGGGAGGGAGCCCTACACTACAGAGAATGGGTTTTGTGCTAGGGGGAGTGAGAGGAAAACTGGTGGGAGAGGGAGGCATGGAGGGCTGCAGTGCGCATGACATTTTTCTCTCGGAGGGGAGACTGGAGGCAGAGTCCTATAACATTGCCAGGCTCCTAGTAGTCTGTTTTCTGGACTTTGGAGGGACATTACAGGAGTACTATTTGTAGCAGGGATGTAAGTAAGGATTATAATTTATAAATTATTAATAATAAATTATAAAAACTATAATCCCCCCCAGTAATGGCCCCACCATGTAGTGGAATAGAATCCTTACCTCACATCCCAGCTCCATATGGTTCTCCTGTAGTCCCCCCCCCACCAAAGTCCCAAAAACTGCCCACCAGGAGGATAGCAGAGTCCATATAGGACTCTGTATACTATCTGGCCTCCGGGAGAAGTTTGGCATGCGTACTGCAGCCCTTCTCCCCCTCCCTCTCCCTCCCAATTAGGATTCCCTCCCCCTAGCATAAAACCCTTTCCATATAACATTCCCCCTGTCCCCCCAGCCCCAACCGCTATATTTTTATTATTAGAAAGTGCCCCAAACATTACTTACCTTCCCTCTTTCCTCCGCTGCACTGAACTCCCAGCAGCCGCGTCCGTGATTGGCTGCCGCTCAGCCAATCACAGACGCGACTGCCGGTCCCGCCCCTCTGCTTGCATTTTCTCGCAAGCAGAGGGCC
This sequence comes from Hymenochirus boettgeri, assembly GCA_019447015.1. Taxonomy (NCBI): domain Eukaryota; kingdom Metazoa; phylum Chordata; class Amphibia; order Anura; family Pipidae; genus Hymenochirus; species Hymenochirus boettgeri. The sequence goes on from CM033477.1 coordinate 67,119,609, forward strand.
TGGCAGTGCGGCGGAGGAAAGAGGGAAGGTAAGTAAAGTTTGGGGCACTTTCTAATAACAAAAATATAGCAGCTGGGGGGACAGGGGGAATGTAATATAAAAAAAAATTTTCAATGGTGGACATGCCCTTTAAATACAAATAAAAAGTAACCAACCAGTGTATTGATTATTATTTGAATTGATTAATTGCACTAAATGCATATTTTTTCATAGATATGTACAACCTGCTGTAAGAACTCATTAAAGGACATGCCCCCCCTTCATTAAAGTCTTTACCTACTTTCATGATTACCCAAAACTTTAAGACTGCAATACTTACTCTTCGATATCGCTGAAGAACCGAATTCTTTTCGACTCTTACCAGCTGTCATCCATAATATTCATGCCTCCCTTAAATCTGCACAAGCTCATTATGAGCTTGCACAGCCTAAGAGAAGTTAGTCGTGAAGGACTGCTGCTACCTGGGTGGACCAGGAAAAAATCAAAGCTGCCTGAGAGAGTTAAGAAGAATGTCTCTTTTGCTTGAGATAATTGGGATAGGCAAGTCTTTTGGTTTGGGGTATCCTGAAGTTAAGTATAGATTGTAGTGGGAAGAGTGAACATGCCCTTTAAGAAAAATCCCCCCCCCAAATTTCTGTACTTATATATAAATGAAAAAAATCCTTATCCTGCAGTTGGCTATTTCTCCTGATTGATGGGTGAACTGTAGTGTTGTATATTTAAACTTTTTTGGGTTATAGGTCCAATTTATGCAACTCTTCTAAAACATAAGCCAGAGATGATGTAACATCACGTGCTGGCCTTCCGTACCTTACTTTGCTCCTGTTAGGCAACAGATTTTTGGGCTGATCGCATGCATGTTGTAAACAGCGAAAGCCTTGTAAAATGAAAACTAATCATATTTTCAAAGGTTAAAAATATAGCAGTTTTGATCCTCATTACACTTTTTCCTTCTTGCAGGATCTCGTAACATCCTATCAGCTCTTAAAAGTGGGAGGAAGTTCTATTAGACTAGTCACTCTTCAGCAAGCTTCTCCTTGGGTTTTCTATTCTGACTATGTAAAAGAATCCACAACACAGGATACAGAAAGTTTAATAAAAGATACTGATGCAGAGTCTGATCCTGTGCCCTCTGAAAACTTACCAGAAAGTAATGAAAACTTATCAGAAAGTAATGAACACTGTTCTAAGCCTCCAAAAAAGAAAGCACGTTTAGAAGGAAGTTTGGAAAAATCTGCTTCACCTTTGCCTGCAAACTACAGCACTGTAGAGAGCATGCTGTCTCAAAAAACTGACACAGGTAATACACATTTTCTTGTAAACCATTAACATCCATTGTTATTTGCATTTATCACCAAGCATTATTGTTCTCCTTTAATGTAAACAAGAAAAATTAAAAAGGCTGGGTCAAGGCACTCATATTATTGTATCTGAAAACATTTACTGCTGCAAAAAAGTTTGTCAATGAAAGTTTATTAGAATTAGTGATCTGTGTATTTACTGTTCTTTGTTTTATAATTCAATTTGATAGTATTTTAACATGCACCTTAATGTATTTTCTTTTATCTTTTAAAGAAGATACCATGGATAAATTACACGAAAGGTAATTTTTTTTAAACTTAAATTCTTTTTTTGAATTCTGGGTTGTAGATTGTGTTGAAAAAGTGTTTCTGCATTTAACTCTATTAGTTTTGGTACTTTTACTTTCACAGTACCACAAGTGAACAAAGCATGTCTCAATAATACAGTGGTAATTGATTAGTGTAGGTAATTAAAACAGAAGTTGCCTTTAAACAGATGAGAGTGGGGTAATTGATTACATTTATAAAAATGTTATTGTGCATTATAATTTATAGGAAATTATTTAGCTTCAAATTATTTAGGTCAACTTTTTATAATGCCATATTAAAATGTCCTTGAATTGGCTTATTTTAGAATAAAAACGATTTCTCCTGTTCCTGATTACAATACTTTGTGCTTTTATAGGAATGCAAATAAGGAACAGAAACTTCTGGGTAATTTCCATGTTTCCATGGCAGCTTTCAGGAAAACTATTCCTTTAAAAAGGTTTTTACAGTATTCCACAAGCTGAATGTAAAACCAGAGTGCCAACTACAGACCAGTTTCGGCTTTATTGAGCAATCATCAGTGTATGCTTGTGAAGGTTCTCATTCATCCAGGTCATGGTATATCTGTTGTATTCAATTAGATCAACTGGACTTGAAATGTAGTTCTTGAAGACGTTTCGCCTTTGTCAAAAGAAGTAGAAGGAAAGAAAAGAACACAAATACCAACAGTGAAGGGGAAAAGCAAGACAGGAGGAAGAACATGGTCATCCCATATGTAGCAGGGGTCTCAGAGAAATTAAGAAGAATTTTCAAAAAACATCGTATCCCTGTCTGCTTTAAACCGAACAACACACTGAGGCAGCAATTGGTACATCCGAAAGACCCAATACCAAAACACAAGAAAAGCGACATCATATATGCAGTGCAGTGCAGTGAAGAATGCTCTGATTTGTATGTGGGGGAGACCAAACAGCAACTGCATCAACGTATGGCCCAACACAGAAGAGCTAATTCCTCAGGTCAGGACTCAGCCGTGTACCTGCATCTTAAGGATAAAGGACATACCTTTGAAGATTGTAATGTTAACATATTGGCGAAGGAACGTGACTGGTTCAAGAGAGGTGTTAAGGAGGCCATTTATGTGAAAATAAAGAAACCAAGCCTAAATAGAGGTGGGGGGGTTCGACACCAACTGTCTGCCATGTACAATGCTGTTTTAACACCTTACTCTGGGCGTTCCTGTAACACCTCTTAGCCACTATCCAATCACACCCTTAACACCTGGCTGTATGCTAATGGGATTTTCCAGGTACATAATTGCCACAGATTCTTGTACAAGTCATTCTGAATTGAGAAAGCCAGTCGGATGACTAGCTAAACGTCTTCAAGAACTACATTTCAAGTCCAGTTGATCTAATTGAATACAACAGATATAATCATCAGTGTAATGCAGGCCTCTGGGTTTGCAGTGTGAAGTGCCTATAGACCAACATCACTAATAAATTAAATCAAATAGGGAGAGGATAAGGCTTCACAGCTCCCCTTCAAGCATATGCAAATAAGGAACAGACACATCTGGGTAATTTCCATGGCAGATTTCAGAAAAACTATTCCTTTAAAAAGGTTAAAAAATGTGCTTCTATACAAATTAATTCAATAGCTTACCATAATCGGTTAAGAAGCATATTCCACATTTCTTAAGTTTACATTAAATCATCGTAAACATTTAATAAATGTTTTAACATATGTAACAATTTGTGCTATTTTACATGCTACTATCAGTATTACATGGATTTGCAGAAATTATATGATTTTTTTTGTTACATTTTAGGGAGCCCAACAGCTGTTTTCTTGGGCGACCATGGAGGATTGTTGATGGCACTTTAAATAAACCAGTTTGTAAAGGAATGCTGGAAGCTGTAATGTACCACATAATGTCCAAACCTGGGATAACAGAAAAAACATTACTGCACCATTACAGTGGTGTTCTTCAACCTGTTGTGGTAAAGGAGTTACTAGAGGTATAAATATATTATTTATCACTCTTAAGATTTTTTGTTTGCCCTGTCCATTGTATTTTCTATTTTTAATAGATATTGTCAAAAACACATTTTTTTTACTTGTAGCCCAGAGAGGGGTGATAAAAATTCCGTAAAATGTGAATTCAAGCCCTTTTTCTAATCTTGCTTCCTCCTCCCCAAGCTACTAGCCTGGGCATGCCCACTCTGCTTCATTGAGAGCGTAATCTGGCCGTACTTGTAACAATATTATTGCCTGATACACGGTATTGGCCAGTGGGGTACCTCAATGTTCTGTGTGGGGTACTTTAGGGTTCTGTACTGGGGCCACTTTGATTTAATCTATTTAGTCTTCAATAAATTTTTATTGATTTTTCAGTATTGTCATTGTTACCTCTTGTACAAGTTACATATGATACATTGAAAAATATTACATTATTGTATATACTAGTGTGCACAAAATATAACATTATATAAACATTTAACATGGGTTTCAACCAAAATGCCATTGTACATTAAATCTGTATATCAGTTTACATCTTACGGCTCAGCGTGCCCTGGTTATGGTAGGTGGGTTAGGCGTCTGTGGGTGATAATTTCGATTATTATACATATTATATTGGGAGGTCTATTGTATATGGCTGATTGTCCATAGTTGCCAGGTTTTATGAAATAGTGGTATTGAGTCTTGCAGAACATGAAATATCCTTTCATTTATCATAATGGTATTAATTCTGCACATTACCTTCTCTATATCAAGTGTATTTCTCTTCCACTGGGCTCCAGCGTGGATTTTAGCTGCCAGCATGATATATTGGGTTGGATGGTTGTTTTGTCTCCTCAATTCCTGTATATCCTGGCCCAGGAACACTATTAGTGGGGAGTTATATACATAACTGTGGATAACATTTCAAACACTCTTCCTGACTGTTCCAGTCTTCCTGAGTTACCGGACATTCCCACCAGGTGTGGTAGAATGTACCCTGCATACTGCAACCTCTGAAACATAAGAGGGTTATTGTGGGGAACATCTTGGCTAATATGGTGGGGACCCTGTATCTTCTGTATATCTCCTTGAGAGCCGTTTCTCTAAGGGCTACATTTAAGCTGCCTTTGTTAATATTTCTAAAGGTAGATTCCCATTGGGAGTTATCTAGTTGCTCCTTCAGGTCATTTTCCCACGCAAGTTGGAATTTGTCTGTGTGTTCTGTGGTTACCCTTGACAACCAGTTGTAAATATATGAAAGATGACGTTTGCCTCTTGGGTGGTCTAAGCATAGTTTTTCAAAGTCTGAGATTTTGTTAGTACCTGTATTTGTAAGTTTGGTGTTTAGTGTAGAATTTGGGTTAGTTGGAAATGTCCTCTTGGTGGAATTGGGTGTTTTTTTCTTGAGACTTGGCATGTCTATGGTGAATCTTATCTGGTAGAAGTGTGCTAGTTTGAAGAGGCCTGTTTCCCGCTATCAACTGTAGCTTTTGTCCAGATATTCTGGGGGGTAATCTGGGTTATGTGTTAAAGAGGCCATTAGGTTATTTGGGCTGGTAAATTTGTAGTTTACTAGATCCCATAGCTTTAGTGTGTTTAAGGTGAGTGGGCTTGTTGTTTGGGGAAGATTTCTTTTTTTTTTTTTGGGGGGGGGGGGGGGGAGTCCAGGCTATGGTATCTATGTGTTAGGGGTTAGTAAGTCATGTTCCAGGGTAACCCAAATGGGTATTTCTTTTTGGCAGTGCCATGTAATGAGGTGGGTTACGTGCGATACCTCCCTGTTAGGGTTTTGGCTATTCTTGGGTGTTTTCTGCCCCATATGAATTTGGTTATATGTGATTGAAGATGGATCAGTCCTGATTTTGGAATCCATATGGGAAGACATCTAAATAGATGAAGTTGGGGTAAGAGATTAATTTTATTGTGTTGATTCTTCCCAACCATGAGATTGTTTCATTTTTCCAGGTCTTTTTGTAGTGTTTTGTAGGTTGGAAGTATATTTGTTTGATATAGATTTTCTATTGATGGTGTGATCTGTATCCCTAGGTAACAGGAAACCTTTATTCTTCCGTTGTAGATTAAAATTAAGGGAGATTAGTTTTTTCTGTGTATCTTCTAGGTTTATTCCCATTATTTTTGTTTTGGATTGGTTTATATTAAGACCTGATGCCTCTGAAATTGTTTGCAGTTCATTGAATTAGGGCTTAGGCTATAGCCAGTATAAAGAGTATAGGTGAAAGATGTCAGCCCTGTCTTGTTCCTCTTTTTATATTGATTGGGGTCTATGTGTCGGTTTGGAGTTTTAGGTAGGCTTTGGGTTGAGAATAATATACGTCTATTATGTTGAGAAACTGTGATGGAAAGTGTATTGATTGTAGGGTCTTTCTCATATATTGCCATTCTAGGCTGTTAAATGCTTTTTCAATGTCCAAAGACAGTATGCAGCCTTTGGCATTGTGTGTATTCATGTGTGATATTATATTCCAGAGCTTTCTAATATTATCCGATGCTTGTCTTCCTGGTGTGAAGCCTACTCTGTCTGGGTGGATTAGGAAGTTTGTTAGGAAGTGGTTAATTCTGTTTGTTAGTAATTTAGTTAGTATTTTAATGTCCTGGTTTATCAGTGATATTGGGCGGTAGCTGCTTGTTTCTAGGGGGTCTTTTCCTGGTTTCAGTAGTAATATAATATGTGCTTGGTTCATCTCTGGAGGCATGGGTTTGTTGGAGAAGCCATCTGGGCCTGGGGCTTTGTGTGGTTTTAATTGTCCATGATACTTCTTCAGGGGTGATTGGTTTGCTAAGCAGTTCATTCATTTCTGTTGTGAGAGTGGTCTGTGGTTTATATGGTTTTAGAAATGCTGCTATTTTGTGTGGGGTGACTTTCGTTGACTTGGAGTATAGGGTGGAGTAGTATTTGTGGAATGTCTGATAAATGAGTTCTGGGTCCGTGGTGGTTACCCCTTGTGGTAGTTTGATTTTGGGTATTGAATTGGGGCTTTGTTTTGATCTGAGTAGTCGTGCAAGTGGTGTGTCAGCTTTATCTTTCTTTTGATAGTAGAACTGGCGGTTCAAAAGGTTTTTTTTTCAACTTCTGTTGATAATACGTTTTGAAGTTGTTGTTTGGTTTCCCTCAGTTCTGTAAGTATTAATTTGTCTCCTGTTGTGATGTGCCTAGATTCTATGTGGTAGATTTTTTGTTTTAATTGTGTGTGTAAGGAGTTGTCTAATTTGTTTAGCTGGAAGTATTCTTTGATGTGGGATAGGATATCTTCCCTGATCTCCTGATTTGTTATTAGTGATTCATTTAATCTCCAGCTATATGGTTTTCTTGATGTGATACCCAAGTCAAACTCTTTTACCATTTAATGGTCAAACCATACACATTGTACTAGTGAAGATGAGTATCTGAAGTATTTCAGATTGTTTGAGGAGCATAATAAATAATCTATCCTGGTATAACAATCATGGGGGATCGAATAATAAGAGTAATCTCTGACTGTTAGATTTCTTTCCCTCCAGCAGTCTGATAGGGATAGTTCCTGTATGATATTATGAAATTTCTTTAGCTTTTTGTTGCTGAATTTTAGCTTTTGCTGATTTGATCTGTCCCATTGATGGTTAAATGGGAAGTTGAAATCACCTGCTGTAAGCAGGTTAGTTTGCGTGCTTTTTCTTAGTTTTTGCAGTACATTTGTTACATAGGCATGCTGTTGGACATTTGGTGCATATACGTTAAGTAGGGTATATGATTTTGAGTATATGGTACAAACGACTATGAGGTATCTGCCCTTTGGGTCCACTTCCACTGACTGGATCTGTACATTTAGATCATTGTGGAAGAGGATGGATACTCCATTTTTTTTTGCCTGCCCTGTGGCAGAGATGCATTGGTGGTATTACTTGTGGAAGAAATTTGGTTTGGATTTGTTAGTAAAATGCGTCTCTTGTAAGAAAATATGTGGTTTATGTTTCACATATTCTGTAATGGCGAGTTTGCGTGTTATATTGAAATTAAGACCTTTCACATTGTGGGAGATGCATCTTACCGTATATACTCGAGTATAAACCGAGTTTTTCAGGCTGTAAAATCAGTCTGAAAAGGTTTATACTCGGGTCAGTCGCTCTGACAGTCCAGGGACAGCATCTGCTAAAAGAACAAAAACTCCCTGGTAGTCTGTGGTGCGAGTACCTGCAAGAGGAGAGGGAGGGATGATCAGCCTGGCCAGAAACTGCTAATTGGTGCTGGTCCTCTGTGAAACCGGGTGCTGGACTGGCTGCAGACTTGGTAAGGAGGTGTGGCAGTATTTCCCTCTCCTCTGTGAAGTTCTGTGATCCAGCAATTGTTCAGGAGGGGGAGAGGCAGAGTAGGGAACAGCCACTGGACAGGAGAGGCAGAGCAGGGAACAGCCATTGCATGGGAGGGGGAGAGGCAGAGCAGGGAACAGCCAGATAAGGAGCAGCACTACTCTGTTTACTAAGCAGTGACTTCCAGGAGAGGAGCATGGGTAAGATAGTATTACAGGCAGCAGATAGCAGAACTGATTGTGGCTCTCCTCACCATTACCATTTTTCTTTCAGGAGGGAGTATAAGCTGAAATTAATGAATCTTTAAAAGGGGTGCAGGGAGGAATAGGAACAGATGGGGGACCCATAATGAGAAAAGGAGGAAGGGGTCAGTGTGAGGAGTGAGGGACAGAATAAAGAGGAAAGTGTGAAAAATGGGGTATAAGGTAGGAAAGAATAGGAGAATTCCCATACAGTTGTACAGCCTCAAAACAATACAGAATCAGAAGGCAGTAGTGTTCATATTTTCTACCCTCGGTTTATAGTCGAGTCAATTACTTTTACTAGTTTTTTAAGGTAAAAATAGGTATCCCGGTTTATACTCGGTCGGTTTATACTCGAGTATATATGGTAAATCACTATTTGTACGGTTGTTTCTAATCATTGCCCCAAATGTCCATCAGCTTCTGAGCACATACACCTTTTCCCATAAAGCCTATCACAATATTCTGTTTAACTGATAATTTGTACTTGTGGTTTCTGGTTGAATAGTGAGCATGTAATAACAGTTTTAAAACTAGAAAGGGAAAGTTTAAGTATAAACTTTGAATTTGGCTTGAAGGGCTGCATTTTGTAAGGGAATATGTGTGTTTGCTGCAGATCTTAAAACTCAATAATGGGAATGATGAGTTTTTAGTGAACGCTTGTTTGGGACAAAAATACCTTTGTGTGTACCCAGCCCAAAGTGGTGCTAATTTTGATCCAATCAATCAGAAAGCTAACATCTTATTGGTTAGGGCAAAATTAGCGGCATTTTCAATGATAATGATTTTTGATCAAAATGTATTTTTTTGACTTTAGTTACCCTTTAAGTATGTCTGCCACAGTAATGGATAAGTAGATCAGTAGGTTTGTGTACCTGTGTCAGGTTGGGGGTTAAAAAAACTTTTTTGATAATTGGTCAAAAAACATTTTTGACTTTAGTTACCCTTTAGGTATGGCTGCAACAGTAATGGAGGGGTAGGTCAGTAGATGTATGTACCTGTGCCACGTGGGGGTTAAAAAAACCAAACTTTTTTGATGATTGATCAAAATTTGCTTTTTTGACTTTAGTTACCCTTTAAAGTATGGCTTCCACAGTAATGGATAAGTAGATCAGTAGGTGTGTGTACCTGGGTCTGGTTGAGGGGGTATGTATTTTTTGTGTTTACAACCATAAAACTATCTTTTATTGAGAATAAATCTAAATTAGTTTTTTTTTTACTTTAGTTACCCTTTAAGTATGGCTGCCACAGTAATGCATAAGTAGATTAGTAGGTGTGTGTACCTGGGTCTGGTTGAGGGGGTATGTCTTTTTTTGTGTTTATAACCATAAAACTATCTTTTTTTGAGGATAAATCTAAATTAGTTTTTTTGACTTTAGTTACCCTTTAAATATGGCTTCCATGGGAATGGAAAGGTAGGTCAGTAGGTGGGTGTACCTGGATCTGTGTGGGGGGTTGGGGGTATCACCATTTGTATTTATGACCATGAAAAAAACTGTTTTGAAATATCCACATTTGAGGATTGTTACCATTATAGTCTATGGGAAAAAATGTCCGAAAATTCGCCGATAACGCTGTAACGTTTCCGCGGATTCCTTAGCTAGAAGATAGCACACTTCTCCTATATGCCCCTGTACCGAATTTCATGTCTCTAGCTCAAAAACTGTGGGAGGAGATACGTTCCAAAAAAGCGGAAGAATAAAACGGAAGAAAAAGAAGAAGAAGAAATAGAAAGAACAGTAATTTGGCTTTTTCATGCCAAATTAATTAAGAATAACATTAAGAACTTTAAGAGCTTTTGGTCGTAGATGACCATTAAAACAAGGTACATACTTATAAGCACCACCACTCCCTCATCTGGGGAGCTAAGTGCTTCTGATGTGGGGGTGAACACTCGTATCCCTTTTATGCCCCAGATATACTTGTAGTCTTGGCACCGGGAAGGATATTAGGTAGCTCATTATAGTCAGAAATGTAGAAGAAATTAGGGTAGAGCGGTAGGGTAGGGTAATAGGTAAAATGTGGCGGCGCCCAATGTTCCTGGATATCTCTTGGGCCCATAGAGGCCACACGTTAGTGGGCGACGATGTATATACATAATAACTGTGGATAACATCAAACACTCTTCCTGACTGTTCCAGTCTTCCTGAGTTACCGGACATTCCCACCAGGTGTGGTAGAATGTACCCTGCATACTGCAACCTCTGAAACATAAGAGGGTTATTGTGGGGAACATCTGGCTAATATGGTGGGGACCCTGTATCTTCTGTATATCTCCTTGAGAGCCGTTTCTCTAAGGGCTACATTTAAGCTGCCTTTGTTTAATTTCTAGGTAATTCCCATTGGGAGTTATCTAGTTGCTCCTTCAGTCATTTTCCCCACGCAAGTTGGAATTTGTCTGTGTGTGTTCTGTGTTACCCTTGACAACCAGTTTGAAATATATGAAAATGACGTTTGCCTCTTGGGTGGTCTAAGCATAGTTTTTCAAAGTCTGAGATTTGTTAGTACCTGTATTTGTAAGTTTGGTGTTTAGTGTAGAATTTGGGTTAGTTGAAATGTCCTCTTGGTGGAATTGGTGTTTTTTTTTTTCTTGAGACTTGGCATGTCTATGGTGAATCTTATCTGGTAGAATGTGTGCTAGTTTGAAGAGGCCTGTTTCCCGCTATCAACTGTAGCTTTTGTCCAGATATTCTGGGGGTAATCTGGGTTATGTGTTAAAGAGGCCATTAGGTTATTTGGGCTGGTAAATTTGTAGTTTACTAGATCCCATAGCTTTAGTGTGTTTAAGGTGAGTGGGCTTGTTTTTTGGGGAAGATTTCTTTTTTTTTTTTGGGGGGGGGGGGGGGGGGGGGGGGGAGTCCAGGCTATGGTATCTATGTGTTAGGGGTTAGTAAGTCGTTTCCAGGGTAACCCAAATGGTTATTTCTTTTTGGCAGTGCCATGTAATGAGGTGGGTTACGTGCGATACTCCCTGTTAGGGTTTTGGCTATTCTTGGGTGTTTTCTGCCCCATATGAATTTGGTTATATGTGATTGAAGATGGATCAGTCCTGATTTTGGAATCCATATGGGAAGACATCTAAATAGATGAAGTTGGGTAAGAGATTAATTTTATTGTGTTGATTCTTCCCAACCATGAGATTTTTCATTTTTCCAGGTCTTTTGTAGTGTTTTGTAGGTTGGAAGTATATTTGTTTGATATATTTTCTATTTGGTGTGTCTGTATCCCTAGGTAACAGGAAACCTTTATTTCTTCCGTTGTAGTTAAAATTAAGGGAGATTAGTTTTTTCTGTGTATCTTTTAGGTTATTCCTTTTTTTTGTTTGGATTGGGTTTATATTAAGACCTGATGCCTCTGAAATTGTTTGCAGTTCATTGAATTAGGGCTTGGCTATGCCGTATAAATATATGGTGAAGATGTCAGCCCTGTCTTGTTCCTCTTTTTATATTGATGGGGTCTATGTGTCGGTTTTGGAGTTTTAGGTAGGCTTTGGTTGAGAATAATAACGTCTATTATGTTGAGAAACTGTATGGAAAGTGTATTGATTGTAGGGTCTTTCTCAATATTGCCATTCTAGGCTGTTAAATGCTTTTTCAATGTCCAAAGACAGTATGCACCTTTGGCATTGTGTGTATTCATGTGTGATATTAATTTCCGAGCTTTCTAATATTATCCGATGCTGTCTTCCTGTGTGGAAGCCTACTCTGTCTGGGTGGATTAGAGTTTGTTAGGAAGTGTTAATTAATTCTGTTTGTAGTTAATTTAGTTAGTATTTTAATGTCCTGGTTATCAGTGATATTGGGCGGTAGCTGCTTGTTTCTAGGGGGTCTTTTCCTGGTTTCATTAGTAATATAATATGTGCTTGGTTCATCTCGGGAGGCATGGGTTTGTTGGAGAACCATCTGGGCCTGGGGCTTGTGTGGGTTTAATTGTCCATGATACTTCTTCAGGGGTGATGGGTTTGCTAAGCAGTTCATTCATTTCTGTTGTGAGAGTGGTCTGTGGTTTATATGGTTTTAGAAATGCTGCTATTTTGTGTGGGGTGACTTTCGTTGACTTGGAGTATAGGGTGGAGTAGATTTGTGGAATGTCTGATAAATGGTTCTGGGTCCGTGGTGTTACCCCTTGTGGTAGTTTGATTTTGGGTATTGAATTGGGGCTTTGTTTTGATCTGAGTAGCGTGCAAGTGGTGTGTCAGCTTATCTTTCTTTTGATAGTAGAACTGGCGGTTCAAAAGTGTTTTTTTTTCAACTTCTGTTGATAATACGTTTTGAAGTTGTTGTTTGGTTTCCCTCAGTTCTGTAAGTATTAATTTTCTCCTGTTGTGATGTGTCTAGATTCATGTGGTAGTTTTTTTGTTTTAATTGTGTGTGTAAGGAGTTGTCTAATTTGTTTAGCTGGAAGTATTCTTTGATGTGGGATGGTATTCTTCCTGATCTCCTGATTTGTTATTAGTGATTCATTTAATCTCCAGCTATATGGTTTTCTTGATGTGATACCCAAGTCAAACTCTTTTACCATTTAATGGTCAACCATACACATTGTCAGTGAAATGAGTATCTGAAGTATTTCAGATTGTTTGAGGAGCATAATAAATAATCTATCCTGGTATAAACATCATGGGGGATCGAAATAAAAGAGTCATTCTGACGTAGATCTTCCCCCAGCAGCGGATAGGGATAGTCCTGTAGATATTAGAAATTTCTTTAGCTTTTTGTTGCTGAATTTAGCTTTTGCTGATTGATCTGTCCCATTGATGGTTAAATGGGAAGTTGAAACACCTGCTGTAAGCAGGTTAGTTTGCGTGCTTTTTCTTAGTTTTTGCAGTACTTTGTTACATGGCATGCTGTTGGACATTTGGTGCAATACGTTAGTAGGGTATATGATTTTGAGTATTGGTACAACGACATGAGGATATCTGCCCTTTGGGTCCACTTCCACTGACTGGATCTGTACATTTAGATCATGGTGGAAGAGGATGGATACCTCATTTTTTTTGCCTGCCCTGTGGCAGAGATGCATTGGTGGTATTACTTGTGGAAGAAATTTGGTTTGGATTGTTAGTAAAATGCGTCTCTTGTAAGAAAATATGTGGTTTATGTTTCACATATTCTGTAATGGCGAGTTTGCGTGTTATATTGAAATTAAAGACCTTTCACATTGTGGAGATGCCTTACCGTATATACTCGAGTATAACCCGAGTTTTTCAGGCTGTAAAATCAGTCTGAAAAGGTTTATACTCGGGCCAGTCGCTCTGACAGTCCAGGGACAGCATCTGCTAAAGAACAAAAACTCCCTGGTAGTCTGTGGTGCGAGTACCTGCAAGAGGAGAGGGAGGGATACACCTGGCCAGAAACTGCTAATTGGTGCTGGTCCTCTGTGAAACCGGGTGCTGGACTGGCTGCAGACTTGGTAAGGAGGTGTGGCAGTATTTCCCTCTCCTCTGTGAAGTTCTGTGATCCAGCAATTGTTCAGGAGGGGGAGAGGCAGAGTAGGGAACACCACTGGACAGGAGAGGCAGAGCAGGGAACAGCCATTGCATGGGAGGGAGAGGCAGAGCAGGAACACCAGATAAGGAGCAGCACTACTCTGTTTACTAGCAGTGACTTCCAGGAGAGGAGCATGGGTAGATAGTATTACAGGCAGCAGATAGCAGAACTGATTGTGGCTCTCCTCACCATTACCTTTTTTCTTTCAGGAGGAGTATAAGCTGAAATTAATGAATCTTTAAAAGGGTGCAGGGAGGAATAGAACAGATGGGGGACCCATAATGAAAAAGGAGAAGGGTCAGTGTGAGGAGTGAGGGCCAGAATAAAGGTGTGAAAAATGGGGTATAGGTAGGAAAGAATAGGAAATTCCCATACAGTTGTACAGCCCAAACAATACGAATCAGAAGGCAGTAGTGTTCATATTTTCTACCCTCGGTTTATAGTCGAGTCAATCACTTTTACTAGTTTTTTTAAGGTAAAAATGGTATCCCGGTTTATACTCGGTCGGTTTATACTCGAGTATATATGGTAAATCACTATTTGTACGGTTGTTTTCTAATCATTGCCCCAATGTCCATCAGCTTCTAGCACAACAACCTTTTCCCATAAAGCCTATCACAATATTCTGTTTAACTGATAATTTGTACTTGTGGTTTCTGGTTGATAGTGACATGTAATAACAGTTTTAAAACTAAAAGGGAAAGTTTAAGTATAAACTTGAATTTGGCTTGAAGGGCTGCATTTTGTAAGGGTATGTGTGTTTGCTGCAGATCTTAAAACTCAATAATGGGAATGATGAGTTTTTAGTGAACGCTTGTTTGGGACAAAAATACCTTTGTGTGTACCCAGCCCAAATGTGGTGCTATTTTTGATCCAATCAATCAGAAAGCTAACATCTTATTGGTTAGGGCAAAATTAGCGGCATTTTCAATGTAATGATTTTTGATCTATGGTCCTCGGTCCACGACGGGGGGGGGGTTGGGGGTAAGAGATAGAGAGGTGTATTATTATATTTATCCTTAAGGGTTGAATATTTATTTTGGGGGAGGTTTTGTTAACCCTTTTGTTGTTAAGTCAGGTGTGCATTTTCTGTCTTATTTAATATTTTTTTTTCCCTCCGTGTGGGGAAAACAGATCCAAGTAAGTGTGGTTCTAGCATAGTCACAGTTTATGTATATATTAGATACTTATCGTAGCGTGCACAACTATTTCTTAGATGCTGGTATTAGTCTCACTCTGTACATCTGCCATCCTGGGGTGTATTTGGTCTCCGGCCACAAATTTTCTTTTTCCTGGGGTCTTTGGTAAGGCGGGGGTGTGGTCCATGTTCGGTTTAGTGGTTTTCTTTGGGTTGGGTGTTCCTTATGGGTTGATGATGGCAGCGTGATGCCTAGACTTCGAAGTTTGCTTAGTCCTTCGGATAAGTTGGTAATTGTGTACGTTTAGTTGTTTATGGAAAATTGCAATTTAAATGGGTAAAAAATAAATACTTGAGGTACCTCCCAGGAGTCCAGTCCCTTCCGGCCACCTCACTGCCGAAATAGACAATACTAGAAATAAAGAATGTAGGGCTGTCCAGTCGTTTATATTTTCAAGGGTAATCCCTCTTTATGCAGTACACCAACACACGACTTTTCGGCCCTTGGCCTTTATCAGTGTTACAGGTCATGAAAAATATCCCTCTTTATACCCTCACCAACAGTCCCACCCATACCTGTTTACATAACACCAAGTGTCTTCTTCTAGTGCTCCCTCTGGTGGTACTTTCCAAAACTTGGCTTTTGTCCAAAACACATCCCTCATTTCACAGCATATAACTTACTAGGTGGAGACAGGGGATCCTTATTTTTACCTTTCTAAATCTTCTTCTCATTCCCCCACTCCACCTGAGTATAGAAAAAACATATACAATACTTAATAGTGCATATACAATTTTCAGTGCAAAAAAATTTCCAGTATAAAATTTTTTTCCAGTATAAAAAAAAACCTATTCACCATTAATCATCATGATTCATTGTTAAAAATCTTTTAAAACCTTTTTCTAAAATTTTCATAAGAAACAGGTTAGGCTCAGTTTCTCATTCAACCCTTGTGGATTTACTGTCTGCAGATACCAGATCCAATACGCTTCTCTCTTAAGAACCTCTTCTTTACTCTCCCCTTCCTGGACCTGCTCTATCACCTGCCATCGTAGTTGGCTAACT
The DNA here is from genome assembly GCA_019447015.1 of Hymenochirus boettgeri. Taxonomy (NCBI): domain Eukaryota; kingdom Metazoa; phylum Chordata; class Amphibia; order Anura; family Pipidae; genus Hymenochirus; species Hymenochirus boettgeri. The sequence goes on from CM033477.1 coordinate 67,135,421, forward strand.
GGTGGTCTCGCTTCCTTAAAGTGCCTTGCTACACTCAATCTTTCTTCACCTTCCTTATATTGTTCCTGTGTTCATTAATCCTCTGTCTTACAGCCCTTTTCGTCTGTCCAACATACAGCATGCCACATGGGCATTTCAGCGCATAGACACCCTTTCTGTCTGGCATGTAAAGAAACTTTTCACCTTTATCTCCTTTTTTCTCGGGTGCATCACCCTTCCCCTCTAATTATATTTGCACAATTCTGACAGTTAGCAAGGGGGTACCCCTCTTAGGATTGGACAGGAATCTTTGCAGAGTGGTCTTCCTTACTGGGGCTCTATGTCGCTTTTTATCCTTAACCAGTATATCTTGATATTCTTTCCTCTCTTATTGCAACCTAGGTTTCTTTCTACATACATCCACTAAATTTCTTTCCCCTTCTAGTATGGGCCAGTATTTCCTTATTATTCTTCTTACATCTGCTGAGTGGCCCTCAATGTACTTACAAACGTAAGTCTCTCCTTCCTTTCCTTTCCCCTCTTTTTCTGCACCAGCAATTCTTCCCTTGGGATCTCTGTCACCTTGTCCTTTATCTTTTCTATCTCAGTTCTCCTATATCCTCTGCCCACAACATTTCCACCATCTCATTACTCTCTTTTCTTAACTCGACCAGCCTGGAGTTCAGTCTCCTACTCGTATGACTGACTCTTGGGAGGCTCTTAATACATTCTGGTGGATGAGCTTCTCGGGTGTAAATAGGTGGGTCTGTCTGTTGGTTTTCTATAGAGATTACCCTGGATCCTCCCCCCCTCATTACCACCTCTACATCCAAGAAATTAACCTTTTCCCTGCTGTACTCTAGGGTAAATTTTATTGTTTCGTGAACTTCATTCACTTATTCCTTAAAGTTCAACAGCTCCTCCTTGACCCCTCCCACATGAAAAAGATGTCATCTATGAACCTGTAATAGTGGTTGATATCCTTCGAGAATAGGACATTCCGCAGTATTTTTCTCCTCTTCTAAACATCATAAAGATGTTGGCATATGTCAGTGCCATAGGGCACCCATACTAGTACCTCTTTATCTGTTCATAGAAGACTTTCTGGAACCTGGATAGTTCCTGGACAGTACCACTTCTAGTAGCATAAGTAACATTTTAACCATTTGCTCATCACTCTTAAGTTCTACATACAACCACTTTTCAACACTTTTCACCCCTTCATCATGCGGTATGTTGTGTACAGCCTGGTACATCCATCGTACAGATAACCTCTTTCCCCTTCAACCGATACATCTTTATCTTATTCAAAAAATCTGTGGTATCCTTCAAATCGTAGGAAATTTACACACTATCGGTTGCATGTATGTTCCAGAAGCATTGCTAATGGCTGAAAAACAGAGTCACACGCTGAAACTACGGTCTCCCCGGGGTTTTTTTTGGGTTCTTGTGGATTTTAGGCAGTGATAGAACACCAGTACTCTGGGTTTTTGCCATTGTCGTGCTTCTCTCAATTCATTGCTCATCAATCCTCCACACACTGCTTCATTAAGCAACATATCTATTTCCTTTTAATTTCCCGTGGGTTCCTGCTCATAATCCTATAATGGGAGTCATTGTTCAATTGTCTTTATAGCTTCCTCTAGGTATCTTTCCTTGTCCATTATTACTGACGCTCCCCCTTTATCCGCCTTCTTTATCACGATATTCCCATCCTTTTGTAATCTTTCCAGGGCCCTTTCTCTTTACCAGACAAGTTTCCACTGCGCCTTCCCTTCCTTTCCCATAATTTCCTGCACTCTTCCATCACTAGACTTTGAAATAAATCAATCGCTTCACTCTTTACATCTGGGTCAAACTGGCTTTTCTTCTTCAAAACCTCTGGTACATCTCCTGCTGGCTTATACATCCCCCTTGTTTCTGCTTGAACCATATTTCAGTCTCAAGCTCCTTATAAACTGAAAGAATTCCACTTGAAACTCAAATAATCCCCTTGGTGCGTGGGTACATATGTAAGTCCCTTATTAATCACACTCTCCTCATCTTGGAGATGTTATGCATCAGTCCCTCACTTCATCTCTCTGACCCCCTTGTTCCCCTTGTATCCTTATGCATCCAACACTATCGTGTATTCCACTAGCCACACTTTTATGTCTCCCCTCTCCCCACACAAGTCCCCCCTTCCTCTCCAGCCTTACCTTTCAGAGCCTGTCGTGTGTCTAGTGGCATCCCTGCCATTCTTCCTGTGCCAGCTGCCGGTAGAGGGGTCCACGGGTTCCCTTTCTCGCCCGCCGATTCACTCCCTCTCTCGACTCTCCTGCCGCCCCTGTGCCGACGGTCCTTGCCACGGACCACGTGGGCCGGCACTTCCGGTTTCCGCACTCTGGTCTCGCGGCCGATATTCTCGCCTTTCTTCCGCGCCACTGAGTCACTGGAGGAGTGGTATCTCCTGCATATTTCGGCCTATTGGCACCCGTCTTTGCCTCCTCCTCTCTGCTGGCCAGCTGTAGACTCTGTCAAACTGGTAATCAATGGTGCCGGCCTGTACTTACGGAGTTTACTCTGTATAAGCTCAGCCTTTATTCAGAGGTTTCATGTGTAGTTCTGCTAGCACCTTATCCAATCTGTTTTTATTCATTATCTTTCAATAAAGCCATATTACTCTCAATCTCTTGCGTGTTTTCTCTTATTATTTCATTAATGCCTTGAATGGTTAGGAGCATTAGGTCAAGGAGCATCTGTTTAATATAGCCTGCCATTTATTCACAAAGTCCTTATTATCTTTGCAAAACAGGGGGTCAATTTGCATCTCAGACCTCTCGGTATCTGGATACATTATATACTATACTCAGTCAGTGTAGAGGCATGTAGTGTCAAACTTGTATCTTTCTTGTAGAGGTTATCAATCTCAGGATAACTCCTTCTTTATTATCATTTGTCTCACTCTGTATCTGCAGCAAGGATTTTTTGTAAAATGTATTTTTTTGACTTTAGTTACCCTTTAAGTATGTCTGCCACAGTAATGGATAAGTAGATCAGTAGGTTTGTGTACCTGTGTCAGGTTGGGGGTTAAAAAAACTTTTTTGATAATTGGTCAAAAAACATTTTTGACTTTAGTTACCCTTTAGGTATGGCTGCAACAGTAATGGAGGGGTAGGTCAATAGATGTATGTACCTGTGCCACGTGGGGGTTAAAAAAACCAAACTTTTTTGATGATTGATCAAAATTTGCTTTTTTGACTTTAGTTACCCTTTAAAGTATGGCTTCCACAGTAATGGATAAGTAGATCAGTAGGTGTGTGTACCTGGGTCTGGTTGAGGGGGTATGTATTTTTTGTGTTTACAACCATAAAACTATCTTTTATTGAGAATAAATCTAAATTAGTTTTTTTTTTACTTTAGTTACCCTTTAAGTATGGCTGCCACAGTAATGCATAAGTAGATTAGTAGGTGTGTGTACCTGGGTCTGGTTGAGGGGGTATGTCTTTTTTTGTGTTTATAACCATAAAACTATCTTTTTTTGAGGATAAATCTAAATTAGTTTTTTTGACTTTAGTTACCCTTTAAATATGGCTTCCATGGGAATGGAAAGGTAGGTCAGTAGGTGGGTGTACCTGGATCTGTGTGGGGGGTTGGGGGTATCACCATTTGTATTTATGACCATGAAAAAAACTGTTTTGAAATATCCACATTTGAGGATTGTTACCATTATAGTCTATGGGAAAAAATGTCCGAAAATTCGCCGATAACGCTGTAACGTTTCCGCGGATTCCTTAGCTAGAAGATAGCACACTTCTCCTATATGCCCCTGTACCGAATTTCATGTCTCTAGCTCAAAAACTGTGGGAGGAGATACGTTCCAAAAAAGCGGAAGAATAAAACGGAAGAAAAAGAAGAAGAAGAAGAAATAGAAAGAACAGTAATTTGGCTTTTTCATGCCAAATTAATTAAGAATAACATTAAGAACTTTAAGAGCTTTTGGTCGTAGATGACCATTAAAACAAGGTACATACTTATAAGCACCACCACTCCCTCATCTGGGGAGCTAAGTGCTTCTGATGTGGGGGTGAACACTCGTATCCCTTTTATGCCCCAGATATACTTGTAGTCTTGGCACCGGGAAGGATATTAGGTAGCTCATTATAGTCAGAAATGTAGAAGAAATTAGGGTAGAGCGGTAGGGTAGGGTAATAGGTAAAGGGGGGGGGGGGTGGGGGTAAAGAGATAGAGAGGTTGTATATATATATATATATATCCTTAAGGGTTGAATATTTATTTTGGGGGAGGTTTTGTTAAACCCTTTTGTTGTTTAAGTCAGGTGTGCATTTTTTCTGTCTTATTAATATTTTTTTTTTTTTTTCCTCCGGTGTGGGGAAAACAGATCCAAGTAATGTGGTTCTAGCATAGTCACAGTTTATGTATATATTAGATACTTATCGTAGCGTGCCACAACTATTTCTTAGATAGCTGGTATTTAGTCTCACTCTTGTACATCTGCCATCCTGGGGTGTATTTGGTCTTCCGGCCACAATTTTCTTTTTCCTGGGGTCTTTTGTAAGGCGGTGGTGGTCCATGTTCGGTTTAGTGGTTTTCTTTGGGTTGGGGTTCCTTTATGGGTTGATGATGGCAGCGTGATGCCTAGACTTCGAAGTTTGCTTAGTCCTTCGGATAAGTTGGTAATTGTGTACGTTTAGTTGTTTATGGAAAATTGCAATTTAAATGGGTAAAAAATAAATACTTGAGGTACCTCCCAGGAGTCCAGTCCCTTCCGGCCACCTCACTGCCAGATAGACAATACTAAGAAATAAAGAATGTAGGGCTGTCCAGTCGTTTATATTTTTCAAGGGGTAATCCCTCTTTATTGCAGTACACCAACACACGACGTTTCGGCCGCTTGGCCTTTATCAAGTGTTACAGGTCACTGAAAAATATCCCTCTTTATACCCTCACCAAACAGTCCCACCCATAGTCCTGTTTACATAACACCAAGTGTCTTCTTCTAGTGCTCCCTCCGGTGGTACTTTCCAAAACTTGGCTTTTGTCCAAAAAACACATCCCTCATTTTCACAGCATTATACTTACTAGGTGGAGACAGGGGATCCTTATTTTTACCTTTCTAAATCTTCTTCTCATTCCCCCACTCCACCTGAGTATAGAAAAACACATATACAATACTTACAGTGCATATACAATTTTCAGTGCAAAAAAATTTCCAGTATAAAAATTTTTTTCCAGTATAAAAAAAACCTATTCACCATTAATCATCATGATTCATTGTTTAAAATCTTTTAAAACCGTTTTCTAAAATTTTCATAAGAAACAGGTTAGGCTCAGTTTCTCATTCAACCCTTGTGGATTTACTGTCTGCAGATACCAGATCCAATACGCTTCTCTCTTAAGTAACCTCTTCTTTACATCTCCCCCTTCCTGGACCTGCTCTATCACCTGCCATCGTAGTTGGCTAACGTGGTGTCTCGCTTCCTTAAAGTGCCTTGCTACACTCAATCTTTCTTCACCATTCCTTATATTGTTCCTGTGTTCATTAATCCTCTGTCTTACAGCCCTTTTCGTCTGTCCAACATACAGCATGCCACATGGGCATTTCAGCGCATAGACCACCCTTTCTGTCTGGCATGTAAAGAAACTTTTCACCTTTACTCCTGTTTTCTCGGGTGCATCACCTCTTCCCCTCTAATTATATTTGCACAATTCTGACAGTTAAGGCAAGGGAAGGTACCCCTCTTAGGATTGGACAGGAATCTTTGCAGAGTGGTCTTCCTTACTGGGGGCTCTATGTCGCTTTTAACCAGTATATCTTTGATATTCTTTCCTCTCTTATATGCAAACCTAGGTTTCTTTCTACATACATCCACTAAATTTCTTTCCCCTTCTAGTATGGGCCAGTATTTCCTTATTATTCTTCTTACATCTGCTGAGTGGCCCTCATATGTACTTACAAACGTAAGTCTCTCTTCCTTCCTTTCCTCCCTCTTTTTCTGCACCAGCAATTCTTCCCTTGGGATCTCTGTCACCTTGTCCTTTATCTTTTCTATCTCAGTTCTCCTATATCCTCTGCCCACAAACATTTCCACCATCTCATTACTTCGTTTCTTATACTCGACCAGCCTGGAGTTCAGTCTCCTACATCGTATGAACTGACTCTTGGGGAGGCTCTTAATACATTCTGGTGGATGGAGGCTTCTCGGGTGTAAATAGGTGGGTCTGTCTGTTGGTTTTCTATAGAGATTACCCTGGATCCTCCCACCCTCAATTACCACCTCTACATCCAAGAAATTAACCTTTTCCCTGCTGTACTCTAGGGTAAATTTTATTGTTTCGTGAACTTCATTCACGTATTCCTTAAAGTTCAACAGCTCCTCCTTTGACCCCTCCCACATGAAAAAGATGTCATCTATGAACCTGTAATAGTGGTTGATATACTTCGAGAATAGGACATTCCGCAGTATTTTCTCCTCTTCTAAGACATACATAAAGATGTTGGCATATGTCAGTGCCATATGGGCACCCATACTAGTACCTCTTATCTGTTCATAGAAGACTTTCTGGAACCTGGAATAGTTCCTGGACAGTACCACTTCTAGTAGCATAAGTAACATTTTAACCATTTGCTCATCACTCTTAAGTTCTACATACAACCACTTTTCTACACTTTTCACCCCTTCATCATGCGGTATGTTTGTGTACAGCCTGGTAACATCCATCGTACATAGGATAACCTCTTTCCCTTCAACCGATACATCTTTATCTTATTCAAAAAATCTGTGGTATCCTTCAAAATCGTAGGAAATTTACACACTATCGGTTGCATGTATGTATCCAGAAGCATTGCTAATGGCTGAAAAACAGAGTCACACGCTGAAACTATCGGTCTCCCCGGGGTTTTTTTTGGGTTCTTGTGGATTTTAGGCAAGTGATAGAACACCAGTACTCTGGGTTTTGCCATTGTCAGTGCTTCTCTCAATTCATTGCTCATCAATCCTCCACACACTGCTTCATTAAGCAACATATCTATTTCCTTTTTAATTTTCCACGTGGGGTCCTGCTCAATAATCCTATAATGGGAGTCATTGTTCAATTGTCTTTATAGCTTCCTCTATGTATCTTTCCTTGTCCATTATTACTGACGCTCCCCCTTTATCCGCCTTCTTTATCACGATATTCCCATCCTTTTGTAATCTTTCCAGGGCCTCTTTCTCTTTACCAGACAAGTTTCCACTGCGCCTTCCCTTCCTTTCCCATAATTTCCTGCACTCTTCCATCACTAGACTTTGAAATAAATCAATCGCTTCACTCTTTACATCTGGGTCAAACTGGCTTTTCTTCTTCAAAACCTCTGGTACATCTCCTGCTGGCTTATACATCCCCCTTGTATTCTGCTTGAACCAATATTTCAGTCTCAAGCTCCTTATAAACTTGAGAATTCCACTTGAAAACTCAAATAATCCCCTTGGTGCGTGGGTACATATAAGTCCCTTATTAATCACACTCTCCTCATCTTGGAGATTTATGCATCAGTCCCTCACTTCCATTTTCTCTCTGACCCCCTTGTTCCCCTTGTATCCTTATGCATCCAACACTATCGTGTATTCCACTAGCCACACTTTTATGTGCTCCCCTCTCCCCACACACAGTCCCCCCTTCCTCTCCAGCCTTACCTTTCAGAGCCTGTCGTGTGTCTAGTGCGCATCCCTGCCATTCTTCCTGTGCCAGCTGCCGGTAGAGGGGTCCACGGGTTCCCTTTCTCGCCCGCCGATTCACTCCCTCTCTCGACTCTCCTGCCGCCCCTGTGCCGACGGTCCTTGCCACGGACCACGTGGCCGGCACTTCCGGTTTCCGCACTTCTGGTTCTCGCGGCCGATATTCTCGCACTTTCTTCCGCGCCACTTGAGTCACTGGAGGGAGTGGTATCTCCTGCATATTTCGGCCTATTGGCATCCCGTCTTTGCCTCCTCCTCTCTGCTGGCCAGCTGTAGACTCTGTCAAACTGGTAATCAATGGTGTCGCGCCTGTACTTACGGAGTTTACTCTGTATAAGCTCAGCCTTTAATGCAGAGGTTTCTATGTGTAGTTCTGCTAGCACCTTATCCAGATCTGTTTTATTCATTATTTCTTTCAATAAAGCCATATTACTCTCAATCTCTTGCTGTGTTTCTCTTAGTATTTCATTAATGCCTTGAATGGTTAGGAGCATTAGGTCAAGGGAGCATCTGTTTAATATAGCCTGCCATTTATTCACAAAGTCCTTATTATCTTTGCAAAACAAGGGGGTCAATTTGCATCTCAGACCTCTCGGTATTCTGGATACATTAATATACTCAGTCAGTGTAGAGGCATGTAGTGTCAAACTTGTATCTTTCTTGTAGAGGTTATTCAATCTCAGGATAACTCCTTCTTTATTATCATTTGTCTCACTCTGTATCTGCAGCAAGGATTTTGTAACTGCTGCCAATATCTCCTGTGTCTCTTGTTGTGAAAACGAGAATGTATCTGCATTCTTTTCCGTGATGGTATTGATATCTCTAAACGACATTCTCCTTTTTTAGAAAAAGGTTTTAAAAGATTTTAAACAATGAATCATGAGGATTAATGGTGAATAGGGTTTTTTTATACTGGAAAAAAATTTTTATACTGGAAATTTTTTGCACTGAAAATTGTATATGCACTGTAAGTATTGTATATGTGTTTTTCTGTACTCAGGTGGAGTGGGGGAATGAGAAGAAGATTTAGAAAGGTAAAAATAAGGATCCCCTGTCTCCACCTAGTACCGTATATACTCGAGTATAAGTCGATCCGAGTATAAGTCGAGGTACCTATTTTGACCTGAATTTGTAAAAACTGATTGACTCGAGTAAAAGTCGAGGGTAGATTATCACCCACTACTGCCTTCTGATTCTGTGTTGTTTTTAGGCTTTAGTTGCCCTTTAAGGGACAGCACAATTCCCATACATGAATCCCATACAGTATAAGCCAAATCCAGTACAGTACCTCCAATTCTTTGGCACTCCAGATGTTTGGAAACTACAACTCCCAGCATGCTTTGTTGCTGGGAGTTTCAGTTTCTAAACATGTGGAGTGGCAAGGTTCAGTAAACTTTTAATTAAGCTTACCATCATTTACATTCTCCTGAACCCCATATTAAAGGGCCCTCTGAACCCCATATAGTAAAGCGAACTCTGATCCCCTATAGTAGGATTCTCTGACCCCAATAGTTAAAAATGTCACCTAAGAGTTGTAGTTTCAAGCTGTCATTTGCACTGTACTAGCAGCTGTTTTTTGCCCCAAACTGAGGAGACCCATCAGATTTACAGAATCCAGTGACAGTGCTGAGTGAGTCCAGCAGGCAGAATACAGGAAGCAGGAAGTGTAAAGGCAGACGCAGCTCCTGTAACTTTCTATACAGGTTACACAGCGCCACCTACTGGTTACTATCTGTAATTGCAGAATTTGGATCTAAATTAGGACTTGACTCGAGTATAAGTCGAGGTAAGGTTTTCAGGCTAATTTTAAAGCCTGAAAAATTTGACTTATACTCAAGTATATACGGTAAGTATAATGCTGTGAAAATGAGGGATGTGTTTTTTGGACAAGAGCCAAGTTTTGGAAAGTACCACCGGAGGGAGCACTAGAAGAAGATACTAGTGCTATGTAAACAGGACTATGGGTGGGGCTATTTGGTGAGGGTATAAAGAGGGATATTTTTCAGTGACCTGTAACACTTGATAAAGGCCAAGCGGCCGAAACGTCGTGTGTTGGTGTACTGCAATAAAGAGGGATTACTCCTTGAAAAATATAAACGACTGGACAGCCCTACTTTCTTTATTTCTTAGTAATTTAAATAGGTAGTCCGATCTGTAGCAAATTTGTTTTTCATAGGGGCCTTTTGTGATTGGCTAGAGTAGAGGGTGCTATATCTGTTTATAGCTGGAATGTACAGTTTTTATATTTGAGAATGTCCAGTTTTCGTGCTGCCTGAAGCAGTCTTTCTTTTGTTGAGTAAAAGGGGAGTTTGACCACTATGTCCCGGGCCATATTGTCTGTCGGGGGTTTTGTGAGGGCTCTATCACATTCAAATCTGTCCTCTGGTTCGTCTGGAAGTAAAGTATGGAAGATTTCACTTACTACTTCAGCTGTGTTGAAAATTGTTTCTGGTATTCCTCTTATTCGTACATTGCTCCTGCGGGATCTGTTTTCCAGATCTTCTAGTTGCGTTTCTAGTCTCTCGTTTTGTGCGCGCAAGGTCTGTATTTCTGACTGTAAAAGGCCTGCAGTGAGTCCGCCATTTCATCTTGCCTTACTTCTAGGTCACCGATCTGTTGGTCTAGCTCATGCAGGTCCTCGTGTAGAGGTGTGATTGCTTTGTGCAGTTCCTCATTCAGAAGGAATTGCTGGAGAAGTGTATGGGAATTATCCACGTTTGTGTTGCATTGCGGTGAGCTTGCCTGGTTGGGTGAGTTCGGCTCCGCCTCTGTGTGTGGAACAGACCGTGGTTAGTGTTGGAAAGTTTGCAGCGCTTTGATGGCCCCTTGGTTTTTATTAGGTTTGGGTGGCATCTTAAGGTGTTTTTCGGCTTTGGTTGCAGTGGTGAGTAGGGTTTCAGCTTGTTCGGGATGTATTGTATTGATTGTTGCTGGTGGGTTGAGGAGCTCCTCTAATGTGCGTCCATCTTGGATGCTGCTCACGAGTGCACCCTGATTTAATCTATTTATAAATAACTTAGAGAAGGGTATTTAGAGCAAGGTCTCTGTGTTTGCTGATGATTCAAAACTTTGTAAACCTATATCGAATAATGTTCAATAGCTGCAGGCATACCTAGATAGATTGCCAGAATGGGCTGCAAAGTGTCAGATGAGATTTAGTGTTGACAAATGTAAGGTGGTGCAAATGGGGTTAAATAACCCTTGTGCTGCCCATACTTAATATGGCTCTGTGCTAAGTGAATCTCTGTCGGAAAAAGATTTGGGGGTTCTAGTAGATAAAAAAAAGAAGTGTTTAGGTGAATGGAGAATCCTGTATCTTGGAAATGGAAAGAATTCAGAGAAAAATAACTAAATTTAAAGTGGAACTGTTGCCTTTATATAAATGCATTCTTTCCTTAAAATGACTCCAGGATCCTGTTTCTAGCTGCCACCTAGTGGCAACATAGTAATTCAGGTTGAATAAAGACATATGTGCATCAAGTCCAACCTTTTCACCCTCCTTTTTAATACTACCAAACAGTTGATCCAGAGGAAGGGGAAAAAAACAGCTAAAAAAGTGTGTGTGTGTGGGGGGGGGGGGGGATTCCTTCCTGACTCAAAACGGCAATCTGAAACTGGATCAACCAGAACTACAGTATATGTATTTAATTCCAGTAATTCACTATATTTTTTAGTTTAAGAAACTTATCTAGGCCACTTTTAAAGCTATTCAATGAACTTGCCATTACCACATCTGCATACGTGCACGACTTTTGGTATGTGTGTGTCAGAATTGCACTTTAATAATCGTCTATGGGAACGCAAAAAAAAAAAACTTATCTTCAGTGTTTCCTGTTTATTTTTCAAAAACTGCACACACACACTAACGGGCTGGAAACGTGGACAAATGCATAGAAAAACGCATGTCTGTTAAAGGATATGTACACTGAAAAAGTAACCTACATGTGTGACCGGTGGCATCACTGCGCATGCGCCCGGGGCATGATGATGACGTGACTGTGCCCTTCATTTGCCTGCGTTATATGAAGGGCGCGGTGATGTAATCATTGTGTACGTGGCTACAGCCCCGGGCGTATGTGCAGTGACATCACCAGGCACACGCAGCAAGTTTCTCAGACCACCTTGTTTGGAATGGCAAGCCACATCTCATGGGGGTGGTCCTAGTAGCCACAATGCCATGGAGAAGTAAGCCAGCAAGAAACTAACACTGTAGGTAGGGGGTGGGAAGGGAAAAGGCAAAAATTTTCTCTGAAAAGAGAGAAAAAATCCTTCCTGACTCTACACGCCAATCGGAAAAGATTCCTGGGTCAACAAGACAATATTTGTTGATACCAGTAATTTGCAATATTTTTACATTTAAGAACTAAGAACCAACCTACTTGTAAAGCTATTTAATGAACTTGCCATTGCCATATCTGCTGAATGACAGTTCTGCAGTTCCACTGTTCTCACTGTAAATAAGCATTTCCTAACCTCTGAACTTGTATTCTTCTAATCTTAAAGGATGTCCTCAAGTCCTCTGAAATGGTCAGCAATGCACCAGAGAGTTTATTACATTGTCCTGTATAAACTGCATTTACCCTGTCTGGAAACACAGTTTCCCAAAGGGCTCAATGAGCAATGGTTATTTTAAAGACCTATTTATGGAAGTAGAAATGAGCAAATGGATTTGTTATATTTGTGGGTTGTTACAAATATTGATACATGTTGATGTTTCACTATAAGCGCTACAACAGTTATATCCATTAATTTGGGTATGGTTACATATGTTTGGTGTGTTAACCCATACATAGTGGAATTCTAAATGTATAATGCTTTCCTGGGAAATGCTGTAATATTTTATGAATCATATTGTTTATATGATTTGTGATATATGTTTTTAACTATGCACTGTGAGGGTGTTGTGGGTGGGACCCTGGGGTTTAAAAGGTAGTAGAGGTCTCTGTGATGTAAAATCGTGATGATGGCCCATGCAGGGCAGAAACACATAGAGCACGTGTTTTAACTTTGTCTAAATAAAGGAAATGTTTTTTAAAGAGAAGACCCAAGAGGGTCTGTGTCTGTTTGTCTCTCTCTCTCTCTCTCTCTCCATGACAAACGTGGTGCTACATGTTTCGGACAGGAGTAGCATATGCATCATTTTTCAGTGTTAAATAAAACTCTTGTTTCACACAGTCCTGTGTTATTGCTACTACACTTTACTACTTGATTATGGACTTGTTTATCCAGCATGGTGGAGACTGCAAAAGTATAAAGCACTGGATTCATCGTTCTGTGTACCTGGATACCCTTACCTGCTTAGGTAAAGGTCTTAGGTATAATTGGGAAGGGTTTGGTTAAACATGGTACCTCATGGCAAACAAAACTTTGAGGATCTGAAAAAAAAGAATTGTTAATCTACATAAAGATCACCTAGGCTATAAGATTGACAACACCCTGAAACTGAGCCGCAGCACAATAGCCAAGACCATACAGCCGTTTGACTGGACAGGTTCCACACAGTACAGGCCTCACCATGGACAACTAAAGTGTCATATCCAGAGGTTGTTTTTTGCAAATAGATGTATGAATGCTGCCACCTTTGCTGCAGTGGTTAAAGGGATGGAAGGTCAGCCTGTCAGTGCTTGGACCATATGTTGCAAATAAGGAAATTAAGGGAATGGATTACTGGAACCATGTCCTGTGGTTTGATGAGACCAAGATAAACTTATTTGGTTCAGATGGTGGCAAGTGTGTGTGGCAGCAGCCAGGTAAGGAGTACAAAGGCAAGTGTGTCTTGCCTACAGTTAAGCATGGTGGTGGGAGTGTGATGGTTTGGGGCTGCATGAGTAATGCCAGCCCTGGGGATCTACAGTTTATTGAGGGAACCATGATTGCCTACACGTGTTGTGACCTACAATAGCAGATCCTCTCACTTCAAAAATTGGGCAGTAGGACAGTATTCCAACATAATAACGACCCAAACACACCTCCAAGACTACCAGTGCCTTGCTAAAGAACCTGAGGGTAAAGGTACTTAACTGGCCAAGTATGTCTCCAGACCTAAACCCTATTGAGCACAATTTGGACATTTTTAGACTTACTCACTTTTGTTGCCAGCAGTTTAGACCTTAATAGCCGTGTGGTGTCATTTTAAGGGGACAGCAAAATTACACCGTTCTACAAGATGTACACTAACTACTTTAGATTATATCAAAATGCCCTATCTTCAGTATTGTCCCATGAAAAGATAAAATAAAATATTTACAAAAATGCAGCGTGTGCTCACTTTTGTGACTGTATATTTGTATACCTGTCTGCTTCAGGCTCTTTAGTATGGATGGGTTGCACCTTACTGATGGTGGTGCAGCTGTTTTGGGAGGAGAACATAGCAGCACAGTGACTCAGTGGTTAGCACTGATGCCTTGCAGCGCTGAAGTCATGAGTTCAAATCCACCTTTGGACACTTATGTAGGTTTCTTCAGCGCACTCCCTCACAAATCAGACATACTGATAGGTTGTATGTGTCAAATAAATGTGTTTATGTGTAAGCACTTTGGGGCAGGGCCTAATGTGAATGTGTACATGTAATTGTAAAGCTTTATGGAAGATATTGGCGCTATTTAAATCAACAATAATAATAGAAAAGGGTATAATTGGGGGGAGGGTACTCTGTCAATCTCACTGGGGTAGATAGCACAGGGGGTAAGCAGGGTGTAGATGGGCCAGGGGTGGGGGAGAAGGGCTAGCATAGATGATAGGTAAAGTGTAATCTAAAATGTTCACAAATGCGAAAAGCCTAGCTTAAAAAATGGGAGAATTGGAGATAATAGATTTGAGTGAAAAGTATGATGTAATGGGTATAGCAGAAATAGGGTTAAATACTCATGACTGGGCTATAAATTAAAGATGGAACAACATTTAAACATTTGGCCATTTTGAACACATCACTGAGGTGTTGATACAGCTTCTTAAATAGACATTTATCCACACCATAAGATTTTGACCTAAATATTTGTAAGCCTGCCATCAGGTCAAGGTAGACTCTTTCAGCTGAGCCCTAACTAACCTTACTAGTCTTACCCAGCATACTCTAACAAACTATCTAAAGTCAGCCACATATAAGATATCCTCATGCCCAGCTTACACAGATAGGTACATATAAGATGCCCTCGTGCTCAGCTCAGATGGATGAGTACATATAAGATGCCCTCATGCCCAACCAACATAGGTACATCTAAGATGAGCTCATGCTCAATTCACACAGATCGCTACATACAAGATGCCCTCATGCTCAGTTCACACAGATAGGTACATACAAGATGCCTTAATGCCCAGCTCACACAGATGCAATCTATCTTACAAGCCACCTAATTCTAGTGAGTCGGGTTCATATGCAAATTGCAAGGGGTAAGTTATGATTATGGGGGACTTAATTTACCTTGACATTGATCGGAGTAGTGGAACTGCCAACACAGGAAAGGATGATGGGTTCCTTCCTAAATTTGATACATTTTTCTTTCACAGGTAGTTAAAGTTCCTAGTAGATAAGGTGCTCTGTTGGATCTGGTAATATCTAATGACACAAACCGTATTATAGATATAAAGGTAACTGAAAGTTTATTGAGTAATGACCATGAAATATTGCCATGATTATAATATGTTATTTTAAAAAAAAAAAGGTGCACTAGGTTAGCAAAAACTTTAATGTCAGGAAAGCAAAGTTTATAGCTCTTTGGCATATAAACTGGAATGATATATGCTCAGGTAAAGATACAGAACAGAAGAGGACTGTTTTTTAAGGGGTTTTTATACCATTTCACATCTAAGTTTATGGTGTATGGAAATGGCCTTTAGTAACTATAAAAATTGTAAGAAATCAATTAAGCTACCTAAAATAATGAAGTTAGGATAGCTGAACAAAGCAAGACTAAACAATTTTTTTAAATATATCAATAGTAAGAGGATGAGGACTGAAAGTGTAGGACCATTAAATAATGGGAATAAGATAGTAACAGATGCGGTCATGCAGACATCTTAAAGGGCATGTCCACCCCAAAACTATCCCCCAACTACTGGCCCCACCATGTAGTGTGTAGTTTAATCCTTACCTCACATCCCAGCTCCATAGGGTTCTCCTGTAGACCCCCCCCCAAAGTCCCAAAACTAACCACCAGGAGGATAGCCGGGCTCTGCCTGCTACCTTGCCTCCGGTAGATATTTGCCATGCGTACTGCAGCCCTTCTCCCCCTCCCTCCCCTCCCTCCTCTCCCTCCCGTTCTACTATCCCTCCCCCTAGCACAAATCCCCCTTATATGCTGCTCCCCCATGTCCCCCACCAACCGCATTTTTTTTTTCAAAAAGCTCCCCAAACTCTTACTTACCTCTCCTCTTCCTCCGCTGCACTGAATGACCGGCAGCCGCGTCCGTGATTGGCTGCCGCTCAGCCAATCCAGACGCGACTGCCGGTCCCGCCCCTCTGCTTGCATTCTCCCGGCAGTGCGGCGGAGGAACGAGGGGAGGTAAGTAAGAGTTTGGGGGGCTTTCTGAAAAAAAAATTATGCGGTTGGGGCTGGGGGACATGGGGGAACAGCATATTAAAAATGAGTTTTAAGGGTGGACATACCCTTTAAACATTTGTTTCCCCTCTGTATACACTATAGAACATATGGGAACCTATTGTAGAGTAAAGACTGACCTTATAAGTAGTACTCAGCATGGCTTTATGAGTAACAGATCAAACAAACTTGCTTGGCTTTTATGAATAAGAGAATAGGAATTTAGACTCTGGCATAGCAGTAGATGTGGTTTACTTTCTTTGGTTTTGCTTGGGTTGATTCAGTCCCCCATAGGCAACTTATGTATAAAGTTCTGTTGGGCTTGGGTGGCATATTTGTACATGGATCCGTTGCAGGGTGTATAAATGTGGAATAAAGTGGTGTGCCATAGGGTTCTATGTTGGGGCTACTTCTATTTAATTTATTAATGATTTGGAAGTATGTATGATTTGGAAGTATGTATTATCAGCAAGGTCTCTGTTTTTGTGGATGATACAAAACTTTGTTGACCATTAATAGCTAAAGATAATGTGTAATTGTTGCAGGTGGATGTAGATAGATTGTCACATTGGGCAGATGAGAGTATAAGTTAAGAAATGTAAGGTGATACGTTTTAAAAATCATTGTGCTGCTTATACTATAAATGGCTCTGTGTTTAGTTAATCTTTTTTGGATAAGGATCTTCAAGTTCTGGTGGGTAACAAACTTAGCAGCTAGAGACAGCAGGATCTTGTCTTTATATTAAGAGGGTTATGTATTTACGGGAGAAAATATTATTCCTCTTTACAAAGAAATGGTAAGGCCTCATTTGGGTACACAGATGACTTTCGTTTAGCACAAAGAACGATTCCATTTGATTCTGTATTATTTTCTCATATAATCATTATAAAATGTACAAATTGAGTATAGTAACGTGTTGTAGGTTGTGCATTTTACTGAAATATATTGATTTTCATGTATTTTAATTTCAGGCATTGGAAAAAAATGGTTGTATTAAAAAGGGCTACATTGAAAAACCTTCAAAGACTGCTTTATTCTCCTGCATCAGGATTCCAGAACAGATAAAAAAGCCTAGGATGGCAGAAGACCACCTGATATTTTATGAACCTACTACTGACTGCACTTGGAGACTTGGTGCAATTTTTCCATCTGAAGTTAACTGGAATAAGTGGGTTTTGTAATTCCACTTTTCAGTTTTTCAGTGAACCTGTTTGTATGACCGGTAGTTAGTATCATTTTTTCAGTGTTTTGTATATATAAAAGATTGAATTAAATACATATTTATGATAATGTTAACACAATTAACAAAATAATTTTCTTTTATTCTTCTGAATATACTTAATACTAACACACAAGACATGTTCTGATGTTGCTGTATAGTGGTTGTAGAGTAAACTGGGCATAATTTCTACAAATTATTGGGCTTTATTAATAAGGGGAGCAAAAATTTACACATGGTGTTAACATGCAGCAACCAATTTGATGATATCTTTTAACTGGTTTACCGCAGCACATGCAAAATATTCGCCACTTATTTAAAGGGCATGTCCACCCGCAAAACTATAATCCCCCCCATTACTGGCCCCACTCTGTAGTGTAATAAAATCCTTACCTCACATCCCAGCTCCAAATGATAGTAATCCCGAAGTATAAAGTGCTGTAGTGCTGTGATAAATAGAGTGCTCGCCAAGAAGAGTAAGAGTAAAGTGCCAGTGATTAAAAGCGGAGCAAAAGGGTGTAATAAAGTGTCCAGTGCGGATACAAAACATTTAAAAAGACTGCAGAGTGGCAAAGCTCATAAAACAATGTTTCAATACTATTAATATAGATGATGAATAAATACAAGGTGTCATCCTATCATGGTAAAGGTCGATGGAGTCCAAAGCATAACTAAACTAAAGCTACCTAACAAGATACTAACATGATCTCAAAAATAGGTCTATCAACAATGATCTAAAGGATGATTGGTCTAACCTAATTATATTATACGTTTAAGTATAGTATAAATTAGAGGATATACATTGATAAAACTGAATTGATTGATTATAAGAAAAAAAGGAATCACTTATTATTTATAAAAAGCTCTGTAAGGCCCATTGTTCATTCAGTCCGCCCGGTGTTAAGGTCCCCAATTTATAGATCCAGCTCGCTTCCATTCTTTGTAATAAAACTTCGCTGTTTGGGGCTGTTGATTGTTGTGTGTCCAATCCGTCTATGATAATAGATCTAAGGCTACCAACTGGGTGTTTCGCTTCTTTGAAATGCCGTACTACAGCCATATCACCGTATTTTTTAGTAGTATGTTTGGTGGATGTCGGATCACTATGGGCTTGACGTATGGACGATCTATGGTTGGCCATGCAATCTCTAAAGCTGGTCATGGTCATGCCTATATAGTTGAGACCACATGGAGAAGATAAATAAATAATGTTCCTACGCCTACAGGTATATTTTCCTCTGATAGAAATCCTTTTACCAGTATGTGGGTGAGAAAAATGTGGTACCAGTTAACATGCCATTGCATGTAGTGCAGTTGGGGCACCTGTAACATCCATGTTTGACTGTTTTAACAGTAGGGACTACTTGATGAATATCAGTCTGCATTAATATTGATCTAAGTGATCTGCCACATTTGTAAAAATGTCTAATCCGTGTATTTTGGCAGTGATTTTTCCCCAGTCATATGGCAGCATTCACCAATGGGTTAATCTCCACATCCACCCCCACGGACAGGAACTAGTTAACGTATTTAAGCCTCCCCCTCACTTCCTGTGATGTCTTTTTTTCCTGTCCGCTTCACTTACCTGCCAATATGGCGTTGTCCAGGAGTCCTTCTGCCTCTCTCTACTCCTGATGCCCCCCGTGTGCGCCTATGGAGGTCTTGCCTGTGGGGATGATGGCCTAGGTGTCGGGACTGCCGGTACCCCTCCAGTGGAGTTGAGCCCGTCCATGTGTGTGGAATTTAGGTAGAGGTGCGGACGTTCGGCGCGTGTGTGTAGTGCGTGCGTCTCTTCCGGGTTCAGCTGGCGTCTGACGTCATTTCCTGGCGCCGGCGTCCTGGGTCGCGGACGTCATCACGTCTTCGCGCTGCCAGCGCTGACTGAGCCAGCGGGAGCTGCTTCTTCAAACACAAGCCTGCAGTTAGACTCTTTGGTGTCTGTGCTAAAACAGGCCGTAACTCAAGCTGTTCAAGAAGGCTAAGAAGAAGTCAAAAGACACAAAGCATTCTACGTGTTTTTCAGAGTCAGATTTGTCGGAAGGTGAAATATCTTCAGAATCCGAGGATTCTAGTCAGTATCTGTCAGAGGAGGAGGAGGATGAGTTGGAGACAGAGTCCAGTTTTGATACTGCCATGATAGAACCCTTAATTAAGGCTGTTAGGCATTCCTTGTCTCTCTCCACAGAGGAGACCAAGATGTCAGCAGCCGATTAAACTTTTCCCGTCGATCAAAAAAAGATCTACTACCTTTCCAGTGCATCAGGCAATTGCAGAGATAGTTTCCAGTGAATGGAAAAAAAAAGAGAAGGTAGTCACGGCGGGAAAATTCTCAAAGGAATACCCGTTCTCGGAAGCAGAGTTAAAACTATGGGAAATTCCACCACAAGTGGATTCTGCGGTGGTACATTAAGCCCGAAGAACTTCTTCTAGTAGCTAAGCTAAGACCTTGGTCAGCAGATACAGCCTCCAAGGCAAATTTATGTCAGATTCCGTTCGAAGGTTCCATGCTTTTTGGTGACAAGCTTGATGATATAATCTCTAAAGCGTCAGGGGTAAAGAGCCTTTTTCTCCCCCAAGATAGAAGGATGAAGAGAGGCCATGTGGAGTATAACTCCAGGGATCACTCCTTTCGTCCCTCAAAAACATTTAAAGCAGGAAAGGAGCCAGGTAGACAACAGTCGTGGAAGACAGGAAGGCAGGCCTTCTCTGCTACCAAGTCAGCCTTCCACAATAGGATGCCCCGACCATAGGGAGACGAAGGTCCAGAGTCAGGGACAGGCAGAATATCGAAGTTCCTGGTCGTCTGGACCGCATCAACGGGGGCCGCTGGGTCTAGATATTGTAGAAAAGGGTACCGGATACATTTTTTTTGCCTACCCAAAGAAAAGCTATTTTGTTTCCACTCGTGTACCAGAAGAAATGGAGGCACGAGCAGCAATTTTCTTTATGTGAATCAGCTAAGAGAATCAGCAGCAATCGAGCCAGTGCCTCTTCTGCAAGAGAAGAGGTTTTTATTCAAGACTTTTTAGTAAGAAAGGAGTCAGGCGCTCTAAGGCCAGTGTTAGACTTAAGAAGATTAAATCGGTTCCTGACAAAGAATTCAAGATGGAATCCTTACAGTCCATGATAAAGGTGGTGGAGAAAGGAAGAGGGTAAAGAGGTTCCCCTGGGTCTCAAGGCCCATTCAACCAGGGCCCTGGCTTCCTCGTGGGCTATGCAGGCTGAAGCTGGGATCAATGAAGTTTGCAGAACAGCCAGATGGTCCTCAGCCAGAACTTTTATAAATCATTATAGATAAGATGTAATGGCCTCTCAAGAGGCAAAATTTGGAAACTGAGTCTTGCAGGCTGTGCTGCAAGAATAAATGTGTCATTTATTCATGAGCATCATATCTGTCTCCCGCCCTCGTTTGTTGATGGTAGCTTGGTACATCCCATTGGTGAATTCTGCCATATGACTGGGGAAAATAAAAAACAAATCATATTTACCGTGATTTGGTTTCCCAGTCAGTCTGTATGGCAGCATTCATTGCAACCCGCCCTGTGAGTTTGTTTTTCAGCTTTTGGAATGGAAGACATCACAGGAAGTGGGGGGGGGAGGCTTAAATACGTTAACTAGTTCCTGTCCGTGGGCTGTATGTGGAGATTAACCCATTGTTGAATGCTGCCATACAGACTGACTGGGAAACCAAAATCACGGTAAATATGATTTGATTTTTATTATCTTGTTGTACAATCATCCAATTGGTGTTAATCGCTTTCCACAATGCAGCACTTAGTGGGGTGTACTGTGTGTAAAAATTAATGGTATTATCATTATTGATGATGGGTGTGGCTGTCTTATCTGTTTGAATTGCTTGTTCCAATGATGTCTTTAAGTCACTTTCCCTGTATCCCCTCTGTAATAATCTGTTATGTAAATCTTGAATTTGAGCGAGTGGGCGGGGCCACATGGGGATGTAAGATAATGGGCAATGGGGGCCTGCAACTGGAAGGACCATGGGGTCCATGAGTGGGAGGCACCAGGGGGGCTGCAAAGGGGAGGAGGAGACACAGGACAGACTGACTGATAGTTTCAGAGCAGGAAGTGCAGGGGACCTGGTGATGCTGCTGCCATATCACACACAAAAATTTAAATATCTTCAAAACTATACAAAATAAACAATGGAAATAAATTGCAAAAATTCTCAAGGGAGCAATTCCTATCAATTTACCTAAAATCATTTTTGGACGACAGTACCCCTTTAGAAATTGACTCTGTGGGATTGATTTTTTTAAAACTTCCAGATGACAACTATTTCTATGTAATATGGTATTTTTGTCTGTAGGTTTTCGTAATAAAGTAGTGTGTAAATTATCATTAACATAAATCCTTAAACCCAGAAAGTCTATTTGTTGACAACTCGTGTGCTGTAAGTTTAATAGGTGTGTTGAGGGCATTGTACCTATCAGAAGGTAGTTTCCCCATTCTCCTTCACACATATGGAGGTGTGTCTCTATCTTACGTCACTACTTCATTTGGAGGTGTGTCTTCACTACATGCGTTTGTTGTACTCGCCCTTTAATACACCTGAGGCAAAATATACAATTGAGGCAGGGATATGTTCCTTCCTTCCTACTCAACCAGGTAGGTTTGTTGGTATTAGAGCCAATACCCTTTCCTTTGCCCTTATTAAGGTCCACACCAATCGTTTTACGCCCACTATAAGAAATTTTAAAAGGGGGGACTAGAATTCTTTAATCTCAGGGCATATCTTAGTATTGGCCAATGCCGTTTCACAATTTGAACCACACGTTGTCTGTCACATGTCATTCTAGATGATTTGGCCATATCCATAACCTGGGTAGTAGTATTTGTATCCCTCTGCATCAATCTACTCCTGGCCCTCTGAATAATATCTCTAGGATATCCCCTTACTTTAAAATTTTCACACATATTATCCATTTTTTATCGTGGTTTTACTAACCAGTCTAACAACCCGCCTCAACTGGCTATATGGGATAGACTGTAAAGTATGCGGTCAGTAGGTTTATGAAATGAGTATGTTTCATAAATCTACTATATGGTAACAAGGTATAGTTGTTGCTTAGGAACGGCAATGCATTGTTTCAATTGGGTGACCAGCTATCCCTTCCTTGTGGGACGCGAGGGAACTCCCATGTCACCACGTAGTAGGAGGAAGCAGACAGGGGGCAAGTCCCACTCGACAATGAGATGTGTAGATACGTTGGAAATGGTACTTACTTGTAATCCTTGGCGTATTGGTAATGATCCACTGCTATTGAGGTATCAAGGGGTATGGGACTCCTTGTATTAGATTGGGTTTTATCTTTATATTCTGTTTATGTTAAAATGTGTACATAATGGGGACGGGGCTTGTCTGGTGTTTGAAGGGAAGGAGGAATCACTCTGGGTGTGTGACTCTGAGGACGGCTCCTGTTTGAGCGGAAACGCACTTGTTGTAAAAAGATTTTATGTTTTATCTACAGCCCTGAGAGTGCTATCGTGGTAAAGAGACTGTATATATATATATATATATTATATAAGTATATGAAAGGCAGTACTCAGACCATAGTTGCAATTCAAATATACTTTCAGGGTTAATCAATAAAAGTTCTTATCGTTAAAAATGGTGCTAATTTTTCCCCAACCAATCAGATGTTAGCTATCAAATGTTAAATAAGATCTGATTGGCTGGGGCAAAATTAGCACCATTTTAAACGATAAGAACTTTTATTGAATCTCCCTGTTTATTTGTAGTTATCAGAGCAACGTTTTGAGAGCTGACGCCCCCTTCTTCAGGCTCACAAATACTTATCAACTGGTGACATCAATTCAAAATCCATTTATATCATACTGCAGGAAATTACCTCACTAAGTTATGCTTCCCCTGGGCATCCTCACATTTTGGTTAACCCTTAGCATTTGTGTCTCAAAAAGGACACTTCACTGTCCATACACAATATAAACGGCCACAAATCCCTTTAAGAGGACAATACATTTGAAGCTAGCATCTCCCCAACCCACACAGGGAAGTGCTAGCTCCTAGAAACAGGTCGACCCTTTTTAAAAACAGGTTAAGATCATAGTCTATTGGTGTGAGGGTTTTCAACTTCTTTTCCCAAAACACCTCCCTTTGTTTCAATTTAAGTTCCCTGTCACCTCCTCTATGTGGGAGCATCACCATTTCCAGCACCATAAAGCTCAGGTCACTATCCTTGTGTCCAGCATCCATATAATGTTTAGGTACTGGTAATTTACCATCCTTCAATCTGATACTGGCATATTTATATGCGAACAGGCTGCACCATCGCTTCAACTATCATCCACCAGGGTGCTATGCAGAATATTAGAGATACGGTAGAATTGATAACCGAGCATTCGTTGGGATTTACAGCATTATTATAGGTTTATTGAAACATGGAAAATGATCCCGAGCGGACTGAAACGTGGTGATTGTGAGTGCTCCATTATCTATTCTAATATTAAGTCCGGTATGTGGTCCCTCACTGCTCACTCAAATCATCTGCCCGGGTGCTGCCAGCCGCTAGGGAACAATACAAGCTGTAACAAGATACGCAAAGCACTCCAGGGTCTGGTAGTAACAAACTGAATCAGGAAGTCATCCTGATGATGGCCTAATTGAGGGCTGAAACGCGTTGATTGTCCAGCACACACTCCAAATAGTAATAGTTCCGGGTGCAACAGAGTAAAGTGAATTATGCTGTATCACTCCAACATACAAGATCAATGCAGAGACTCTGGCACACAGTATGTACCATGTTTTATATATTTAACCGGGCTGCATTATTGTAAATTGATTGCATTCTGATACAACCTGGCTACATGTGTTTTACCTGATTTACCTCTGGCTCTACGTATTTTTTCAAAATACAATTCCAACCATTCCCTGACTGCCCTCTGCTATCAGGACTGTTTCTAGACTTTTGGCACCTGAAACAAAATTCCAAATGCTGCAAACCCCCACCCCACTCACTGACACACTACCGGGGTATGGTTTTATAATTGAAAGTGGGTGGTGCTTTGTCTGGAAGTGGGGTGTGTTTTGTCCAGAAGTGGGAGGGGTTTTATACACATTGATTTAAATAGTGTCATTATAATTGTATGTACATATCAACCCTCCATTTATTTACAATACGTTAAAGGACCCCAGACCAGTTAGATTTAAGTTAAAATAAATACAGGAGGAGCCCATCATGAAGATCTATAAAAGATTCTAGATCTTCTTTGGGCCATATTTCTAAAGAGCCATATCGTAATTTAGCAATAAACGACCACGGCTGTAAATGTATGGCTGCGGTCTTACATTTAGGCCGAATGTTTGTTAATTAATAAACGTTCGGTCGTAGAATACCATGTGATAGTAAAGTACCGCAATGGGATTTTATGAAGATCATAAATTTGCGATTACTTTTTTGTAATTATTGTAATTTACGATCGTCAAACCGTTTGGAAATTAACGATCTGTTAGATTATATAACTATAGCCCATTATATTGTACCTCAACTCTTCCTTCACACATAAAGCTGATTCTGTGAACGCTGACGACCGTCATGACGTCACTAGAGTCCAGAGTGCAGAACATACTATTTTCTGCATTACATCAGGCATCAGCCCTTGTGGGTGTGTGACCTACACTGTAACTCTATTGTATAAGGTGGCCAGGAGGTTTAGCAGCAGTTTTAATGTGCTGTGAGAAATAGAGGGGCGAGAGGGGCTGCGGCAGTCGGCAAACTCCTGCTCCCAGTTCTTTTCTTAAAAATTTTAATGGTCTAATTTAGTGGCATGGGGATGTTGAGAAAGGGCCTGCCAGGGATTTCCCCGATACCCCGGTAGTCTAGTCCAACCTTGCACTGCAAGTTGAAGTGCAATGCAATATTTCTTTTTTGCCATTAAAATAACCTCCTCCTTACAGGGTGCCGCTCTGTAATGTGCTTCACCCTGCCTGCTATTAGAGAGAATATTTAGACAATTATACTCCCCTCTGATCCTCTTCCTTAGTCAGTACTTTCTACCCAGGGTGAGGACCTGAACATCTAGGTCCTCACCCCTGGGCTCTCTTCACTTGCGGCATATACTTACTTTCACTCTGGTGATCTCCAGCCCCTCCTGCCTGTCAGCGATAAGGCCAATAGGAAGACACGCTCTGCAATGAGCGTGCCTGCCTATTGACATCATCACGCAATGAGAGGAGAGGGCGGAGCCTACCGGAGCAGCATGTTAGTGTATGGTAGAAAGAACTGACTTAGGAAGAGGAGGGAAGGGGAGTATAATTGTCCTTTAAGGGAAAGGGTGGTAAATGTAATGAAATAACTATATGAAATCTTTTTTCAGACACTGAGCATGAAACACTAAAATGATGTATAGTGTAAAAGAGAGCCTCCACAAAGCAACTACCAGGCACCAAAACAAGTACATTTAGACAGCTCGTTTAGACGCCAGGGGCCATATTTAAAAACCTAAAAAGCAATACCGTGCCTTTACAAACAGGGCCTCAAACATCTGACAGTTGCTATACTTGCATACACCACAAACTGGCAGCTCTGCTTCTAAAAACAGAACTAGGCCTCTAGCTGTTTTATACTATCTCCTTGGCACACCCCCAACGTATGATTGGCCAATAATACAAGAGCCAATCAGATTAAAGATTTGCTGTAGACAAATTAGATTTTGGGGTGTGTTTATATATAACAGCATGAAATCCTCAGAAAAGCTCATTTTCTAATGAGCAGTGAAATTTGCCTTTGTATTTTATGTTAGAGACTTGCAAGTAGATTGCTGGTTGTTTGGTTGGATTGCAGGAATTAATATTTTATAGCTTCTAGCTTTCTTACCTATGATGTCATTGTGTAGCAGTCCATAAACAGCACATACTACTTTGGCCAAATAGCCTGCACAATTGTAAACAAATTGTATATTTTATGTAGTTGCACCACTACTTCCACCATTCCCTGACAAGCACTCTCAAACAGAAGATGACAGTTAGGGGTTGTATATTGAAAACATGCTGCAAGGTTGTCAAAATAAATGCAGTGTTAATACAATCAGGTTGTAATGAATGCAGCCCTGCTACTTACATTAATTATAAGTGTCCCCCAATTATGAGATGATATGATAACTAGATATATATCCACTTACAATATAAGCTTATTATAAAATAAATAATATACTAACAAATGCAAAATCACAGTTTATCCCTGTGCTGTGTTGAGTAGGGAAATTATTTTTTTATTGCCCCGGAGCACTGCATAGCCAGGAAAACAACTTGGATACCTCATTATACAGAAAGTACACTAAAGAGCAACTAAAGAGTTACTCTGTTATTACAGAGTAACTCTTTAGTTGCCACAATTCCCATGGCAGGAAGCATATAAGTAAAAATTCAAATGCTGCAACAAAAATCAAAGTTTATTGCAAGTGCTTTCTGATCATTTCCTTTAAGTAACAGGTATAAAAAGGGCATCTATACTGAAAAAAGGGTTAGATTTAGATATCCAATCTGAACCACCTTCTGCTATGTGCAAAAGAACTGAAATGGAGACAGTGTTCATGCAAATCATGTGAACTGCATGATGGAAAATTCCCTCTCCTAATGATGCCTCGTTGTGATAGTCAGGTCAGATGGAAGGAGGTGTCGGTTAAGAAAGGGAGATACTGAGCCTGAGCAAATCAATTACTGTATTGAATGAATGCAGCGACACACATAAACCTTAGGGTATGTGCTACTTACATTTCATTTACTTTACATTTATAGATTAAGAGGCAGTAATTTTTTCACTATAGTTGCCCTTTAATTGGTACGCCCTGTTAAATAGCCTGGGTGAATTGGGTAAATATGCACTTATTCCCCACTCTCCACTAAATTTGTATTGTTTTATTCACATTTGTGGCAGGACAGGCTTAATCCTTTTTGGGGTTTATTGATTACTTAAAAATATAACACATTTTCTGCCAACACACATGGCTCTCTTTCCTTCAGGTTCCAAATTTCAACGTTTCGGATCACTCTGATCCTTTGTCAAGCCAACAAAATTGTAACGCATACATTTCCTTTTAAACCCTTTAGTTGCATGCCATTTAGTGGTTACATATTACATAGTAGCAGTTTTGGCAATAAATTTACCATACATGTTACATTAAGTTAAAATAAATACATTATATACAATTAAAAACATAATTAGACCTCACATTATACTCCTTATTTAAGCCTCTTGGTTGCATAATTTGCGTATCCATCTAGCTTCACATGTAAGTAGATCTTTTTTTTTCTGTCTCCACCTCACCTTTTTCTGGACACATGTTCCAAAACCTGGAACCGAAATTGGGATACTGTATGCCCTTCTCTGTCAAAATGCTCTGCCACTGGGTTCATATGATTTCTGTTTCTAATATCCCACTTGTGTTTATTTAACCGAACCTTTAGTTGTCTAGATGTCTGACCCACGTAAATCTTCCCACAGGGGCATTTTAGAGCATACACCACATTAGATGTTATACAAGTGTGATATCCCCTAATCCTAAACTTTGTCCCTTTTGTGGGGTGGTAGATAATATCTCCTTTTATACAGTTGTTACAGTGGGAACAACTTAGACACAGGAATGTACCCTCTTTTTTTGTTTTCCTGTCATTGTGGTTTGAGCATATGTTTGTTTTGGGCCCAAATCTGCTCTCACCAGTTTGTCCCTTATCGAACGAGATTTCTTGTAGGAAATCAATGGGGGTTCCTTAAACGATCCAATGCCAGGTAAATTTGCACTAAGGATAAGCCAGTGTCTTCTAACAATCCTAGCTACATTTTCCGACAGACTGTTATACCTTGTGGCAAACACAACTCGCTCTTTTTTATTTGTATTACCTTTAACCTGGGTATTTACCCTACTTTTTTTCAATAAATCCGATGGGTAACCCCTCCTTTTGAACTTTACCTCCATCTCATCCAATCTTTTTTAGTGATACCGCACCTTTAACGATCGGTATCGTAAATTTACGATCGTTAAAG
The DNA here is from genome assembly GCA_019447015.1 of Hymenochirus boettgeri. Classification (NCBI taxonomy): domain Eukaryota; kingdom Metazoa; phylum Chordata; class Amphibia; order Anura; family Pipidae; genus Hymenochirus; species Hymenochirus boettgeri. The sequence goes on from CM033477.1 coordinate 67,163,895, forward strand.
TGATCGGAGAGTAACAATTGGATTAACGATTGTAAGTTTCCGATACCGATCATAAATCTACGATAATGAAATTGTAGATTTACGATCCCCATAGAATACCATTGGGGTAGTTCACTACCGCACGGTATTCTACGATCGAACGTTCAGTCGTAAATGTGCGATCGTACATTTACGACCACGATTGTAAATTAACTAACGTAACCCGTGGTATAGCTAAAAAGCGATACCGCAGCTTTAAAAATATGGCCCTGTAGGTCCTCTTTTAGATCTCGGGATTCTAATTAAGAGAATTGCCATAGAAATTTTCTTTTGGGCTTTCCATTGCCTCCCATCAAAGGCATGTCTAATGGTTTTTCTATTGATTTGTTTGACATTTGCCTGAAAAGTGAGATGGGAGGATGGTCTTTACCACCTTAGAGTACTTGTGCTTCACTTTGGTGTTGAGCATGAAAGCAATGAGATATATCTTCCCAACCTAGATCCAGGGCATTTATAGTGTCCATACATTAGTTATCATTTCTCATGATATTTCTATGAATAGTAGGCAATACTTGCAAAGTCCAGATATACAAATGTGGTCTGATATTATCCAAAACAACTAATAAAATCAGTTTGATATATCTGGTATTTACAGTTTTGCCTACTATTTGTATAAATATCATTAGAAATGTATTAGAGTTATTCATCTGATTTGGAGACATGACATCACTTATCTTGTTGGAAATCATCTGTGCAAGAAACAGATTCATGGTTTCTATGTAATAGGACTTGGGAGCATACGGTACCAGTCAGTTTACTGCTATCAGGGAATCTGTAAGGGAGTGTCCACCGTTTCTTTACAGTGAGAGGTTTCTTTACAGTGAGAACGGTGAAACTGTGGAACTGTCTTCCAGCAGATGTGGTAATGGCAAGTTCATTGAATAACTTTAAAAAAGGCCTGGATAAGTTTCTAAAACTAAAAAATATTGAGAATTACTGGTATTAATGCATATAGATCTGGTTGATCCAGGGATACTTTCCGATTGCCGTTTGGAGTCAGGAAGGAATTTTTCCCCCTTTTTAGCTGGGGTTTTTTGCCTTCCTCTGGATCAACTGTTAAGTAGGGTTAAAAAAAAAAAAAAAAAAGTGAATAGGTTGGACTTGATGGACGTATGTTTTTATTCAACCTTAATTACTATGTTACTATGTTACCATTGGGATACAAACAATTTTGTTAAAACTCATCAGTGCAAGATACAGATTCATGGCTTCTGTTGGGTATGACTGGATGACTGGAGCACAAGATACTAGTTAGCTATATAGCTTAAGGTGATATTAAGGGCTTTTTGCTTCTTAAAGCCCTTCACACAGAATAAAATGAAAGAGCCTTCTTTAAATAGGAGGTACTTCGTAGCCTCATGCCATAAAAATAGCATTGCCCAAATAATCCAAAAAAGTGTAATAATTTCGCACACTCCAAGCAAAATAGGTGGAGACATGCAAATTTTCTTCTTTCTGTCCTATGGCTAATGTATGTGTCCAGAACACACACAAGCCATGCAGTGGTAAAACCACCCTCCTTCAAACTTCCAGCCAATACTGGGCTTCCTTGTGCCAGTAAGCTTAATTAGGTGCTCCAATAAAAAAAACCCTACCTTTTGACCCTAAATTTTATTAGAAAGCATGTAAGGAATGATTCACTATTGGGAAATCTGAGTACTAAATAGGACTCAAACAATCTTGTTAAAACTCATCTGTGCAAAGTACAGGCTCATGGCTTCTATAGGGTAGAGCACAAGATACCAGTAAGCTATAAAGTTGAGGTGGGCCTAAAGGAGTAAAAAGCTCTCCACAGAGCATAAAATGAAATGAGCCTACTTAAAAAGAAGATACTTTCCAGCCTTATGCTATTAAAATACCAATGCCCAGATAATCTGAGAAAAAAAATTACTCCCAGCATCAGGGTCACCATCATGGGGGTAGGGTCACCATCATGGGGGTACAAAAGGTACTCCTGTACCGGGCTCAAGCATCTTGGGGGCGCGAAGAGCAGGGATACGAGCAACTGTTAATAGCAACATTGTATCTTTTGCTTCAGAAGCAGACATTGCTATTCAGTAACTGAAGTAGAAGATACAATGTTGCTATTACTGGGAGCTTTGGGAGAGAAGAGTGCAAGCGCTTAAGGCTCGCACACACGCACCATGTGCGTCCCAAGCCACGACCTCTGACACAGATGGCTACATGTGACGAACATCCGTTTCGGCCGTTAGTCACATGTAGCCCTTAGATGTCGGGGGTCGTGGTTTGGGAGAAAATTAAGCATGTGTATGAAACCTTAGAGCAGTGTTTCCCAAAAATTTTTAGACCGTGGCACACTTGGAAATGCACATTTTTCTCGAGGCACACCTGTGTTCTCAATGTTGGATTTTAAGTTTAAATTGCCGATATTTTATACACTCTTCAGAATAATGTAGTGTAATGTTGGACTACATAGACTGTGTTGAAATGTTATTATGATATATATTTTATGTACAAAATAACAAAAATGTAAGTTAAACTGGTAAAAATATTTCCACTAACAAAATTCTGAGGCTCTTTGAAGGCACACCCATTAATAAAAGCTGGCTTAGAGCTGCTTTGATTCAGTAGAATTTCAAGCTGGATAAGAGATCGGGACATAAAAGAATGGAAAAACACCTTCTTATAACAGAAGGCATCTTGCAGTCTCATGCTATATAAATAGCATTGCCCACAAAAGAAACAAGAAGTCATTTCTTACTCCCAGGTTCCCCTAGCTAAGGGATATAGAGGATAATTTAGCATATCTCCCAGAGCTGACTCGCTAATGAGCCACATTGAGACAATGTAGCAGAGCAGCATTGTCACAATGTGGCTGAGGAAGCGGCATTTTAGGTGGAGGGAAAATTAAAAATCACTGCAACAACGCCGGGTAGAGAAGGAAGACGTGTAAAGAGTAAGACCCCGTGTCCCCATCATGAGTCATGACCACAGGACTAAACTTTATACTGACAGTGTAGCGGATGCTGCTGGTAAATGTAGTTCTGTAGGACATAAAAGACTTGTCAGTAAGCGCCGCAGGACTGCAAATCCCAAAGCCTTCTGGCCCAGAAGGCTTTGCTCCAGCGTCTGATTCACATTTTTTAAAAGCCGTAGGGGGAAGGTCTGAAGACGAAAAGTTGCTGGTGAATCAGGATTGCTATAGTTGGACCGACCTGAACTCTCACCCCAACCGGCGATGGAGTCCGAGTCCGGCTACTTAGTCTCATAGAACCGAGTTGGAGCGGGTCCTAGCTCCAACGGGTCATCCAGAGGGACCTGCACTGAACCCCAAGGTGGGACCATGTAGGAGAGATCCAGTGGGCGGGGTTGGGGCTTTAATAGGAGAGCGATAGTTTGAAAAAGCTGGGTTTATTACAGCTAAACTAACAATGGTAACTTACTGTAAATGGCTGTGGCACCTGGGAAATGGTCTGGGGAACATGGCACTATCACCAAAACTTGTTAAAACACTTCCTAAACACTAGCGGGCAATTGTCGGGTTTTGCGCAAGCTACATTAGAGGGTTACGGCCAATTCGAGGGTTACTAAATGATACTTTCGAGGGTCAGCGAAAATAGAGCCATAAATTCGGGTTTCCCCGAAATCGAGTACAAACTTCAGGAGTGTTAGCGAAACGAAAATGAATAATACTTTTCCAAGAGTTGCGAATTGACCATTCAATGGTAGTGCAGAGATCGGCTCGTAAATATCGATAATTCTTAGAAAACCGTGTCAACGAACGTTCAACTAATTATTGAAAGTCCAAAGTTCGAAGTCCGAGAAATCCTCAGTAAAAGTTTGAAATTTCGAATTTTTGGACCCATTCAAGTCATGGTACCAGTATCGTTTTTAAAATGCTAAGGATTTTACAGCTAACTAACAGGTAACTTACTGTAAATGGCCAAGGCCCTGGAAAATGGTCCTGGGGAACAATGGCACATACACAAAAACCTTGTTAAACAACTTCCTAAACCTAGCGGGCAATTGTCTTTTGGCGCAAGCTCACATGAGGGTTCCGGCCAATTAGAGGTTACCCAAATGATACGTTTCGAGTGTCCGAATGCAAGAAAAATGAGCCATAAAGTTCGAGGGTACCGAAATCGAACGATCTTTTGAGGGTCAACGAAAACTGAACAATACTTCGGAGTTAGCGCAATGACACATTTAAGTGTTAGAGATCTGCTCCAGAATTACGATCATTTCTCGAAAACCGCGTCAACGAAGGTTTCGAAAATTATCGAAATCCGCGGAAAGTTCGAAAGTCTGAGAATCCTTCAGTAAAAGTTTTTGAAAGTTCAAAATTTAGCCATTCACGTCAATGGAGTAGTGATGTTTGAAAGGCTAGGTTTAATAGCAAGCTAACTACAATGGTGACTTACTGTAAATGGCTTGGCACCTGGAAAAGGGTCTGGGAACATGCACTAATCACCAAAACTTCACAAACACCAACTCCTAAACACTAAGCGGTAATTGTCGGGTTTTTGCGCAACACTAGCAACACTGTCGGGTTTTGCAACCAGCTACTGCGGGTTACGGCCACTTAGAGGTTACCAATGACGTGTTCGAGGGTCAGCAAAAATAGAGCCATAATTCGGTGGTTACCAAATCGAACGATACTTTTGAGGGTCACGAAAACGAACAATACTTTCGAGAGTTAGCAAATGACACATTTAGGTTAGAGATCGGCTTTCAAATTCGTAATTCTCGAAAAACACGTCAATGAACTGTCAATCATTAAGGAAAGTTCGAACGTCCAAGAATCCTTCAGTAAAGTTTGAAGTTGTTGATTTGGACCCCTTCAAGTCAATGGGAGATGATAGTTTGAAAAGGTCGGTTTATTCAGCCTAAACTAACAATGGTAACTTACTGTAAATGGCTGTGGTACCTGGAAATGGTCTGGGGAATATGGCACATCATCAAAACTTGTTAAAATGTTTCCTAAACACTAGCGGGCAATTGTCGGGTTTTGCACAAGCTACATTTAGAGGGTTAACGGCCATTAGAGGGTTACCAATGATACTTTCGGGTCTGCGAAAATAGAGCCATAAATCAAGGGTTACCGAAATCGAACATATTTTGAGGGTTAGCAAGCAGAACAATACTTTTGAGAGGTTAGCGAATGACACTTTCGGGTTAGAGATCGGCTCGTAAATCTATAATTCCACAAACAGCGTCAGAACGTTCTATAATTATCGAAAGTCCCGGAAATTTGAAATCTGAGTAATCCTTCAGTTAAAAGTTTGAAAGTTCTAATTTGGAGCCATTCAAGTCAAATGGGAGAGGATAGTTTTGAAAAGGCTAGGTTTATTACGCTAAACTAAATAACATGGACTCTACTGTAATGTCTGTGGCAACCTGGGAAAATGGTCCTGGGGAAACTGGCACTATCACCAAACTTGTTTAAAAAACACTTCCTCTAAACAGCGGGCAATTGTCGGGTTTTGCGCAACACTAGCAAGCATTGTCTGGTTTTGCGCAAGCTACATGAAGGGTCGGCCATATAGGGTTACTGGAACGATACTTTCGAGGGTCACGAAAATAGAGCATAAATTAAGAGGGTTACCGAATCGAACGATATTTTAAGGGTTAGCGAAAAAGAATTAATACTTTTGAGAGTTAGCGAATGACACATTTAAGGGTTAGAGATCGGCTCGTAAATTCGATATTTCTCGTAAAACCACGTCAAGAAGTTCGATAATTATCGAAAGCCCGGAAGTTTGAAATCTGAGAAAATCCTTTAGTAAAAGTTAAAGTTCGAATTTGGACCCATTCAAGTCAATAGAGAGTGATAGTTTGAAAAATCTAGTTTATTACAGCTAACTAACAATGGTAACTTACTGTAAATGGTTGTGGCACCTGGGAAATGGTCTGGGGAACAGGCACTATCACCAAAACTTGTTAAAACGCTTCCTAAACCTAGCGGCAATAGTCGTGTTTTGCGCAAGCTACATTAGAGGGTTACGGGCCAATTTGAGGTGACCAATTATACTTTCTAGGGTCGCGAAAAATGAGCCATAAATTCGAGGGTTACCGAAATCGAACGATACTTTTGAGGGTTAGCAAAAAGAATAATACTTTCGAGAGTTTGCAATGACACATTAAGGGTATAGAGATCGGCTCGTAATTCGATATTTCTCGAAACCCACGTCAACGAAGGTTCGATAATTACGAAAGCCCGGAAAGTGTATGAGTCTGAGAAATCCTTTAGTAAAAGTTGAAAGTTCGAATTTGGACCCATTCAAGTCAATAGGAGAGTGATAGTTTGAAAGGCTAGGTTTATTACGCCTAAACTAACAATGTGACTTACTGTAATGGTTGTGGCACCTGGAAATGGTCTGGGGAACGCATGGCACTATCCACCAAAACTGTTTAAAACACTTCCTAAACACTAGCGGGCCTTGTTGGTTTTGTGCGCAACCTAGCAAGCAATTGTCGGGTTTGTGCCAAGCTACATTATAGGGTTTACAGCCAATTAAGGGTTACCGAACGATACTTTCGAGGGTCACCGAAAAATAGAGACCATAAATTCGAGGTTACCGAAATCGAAACGATCTTTGGGGGTTAACGAAAACGACAATACTTTCGAGAGTTAGCGAATGACACATTTAAGGGTAGGAGATCTGCTCGTAAATTCGATAATTCTCAAAAACCGCGTCAAATCCTTCAGTAAAAGTTTGAAAGTTCGAATTTAGACCCATTCAAGTCAATGGGAGATGGATAGTTGTGAAGAGACTGTGTTGTTATTACAGCTAACTAACAATGTAACTTACTGTAAATGGATGTGGTAACCTGGGAGAATAGTCTGGGGAAAATGGCACTATCACCAAAACTTGTTACGACGCGCCTAAACCTAGCGGGCATTGCGTATTTTGCGCAGCTACATTAAGGTTAGGGCAATTAAGTGTCCGCATTTCGGGCGTCACGCGAAATAGAGCCATAATTCGAGGGTTACCGAAATCCGAACTTATACTTTGTGAGGTTGCAAACGATACATTTAATGGTTTGCGACGGGCTGTAAATTCGATAATTCCTTGAAAACCGCAAACCAACAACCCGTCGTTAATTATCAAAGGTTCGAAAGTCCGAAAAAAATCCTTTAGAAAGGAGTTTGAAAGTTCAAATTTGGAGCCATTCAAAGTCAATGGGAATGATAGTTTGAAAGGCTGGGTTTATTACAGCAAACTACATGGTAACTTACTGTAAAAGGCTATGGCACCTGGGAAATGGTCTGGGGATTATGGCACTATCACCAAAACTGTTTAAACACTTCCTAACACTGCAGGAATTGTCGGGTTTTGCGCAACACAACACTAGCAAGCAATTGTCAGGGTTGGCGCAAGCTACATTATAGGGTTACGCCAATTAGAGGGTACCGAACGATCCTTTCGAGGGTCACACGAAAATAGAGCCATAAATTCGAGGGTTACGAAAATCGAACGATTCTTTTGGGGGTTTAACGAAAACGACAATACTTTCGAGAGTTAGCGATGACACAATTTAAGGGTTAGAGGATCGGCTCGTAAACTGCAATAATTCTCAAAAAAACCCCGCGTCAATCCTTCAGTAAAAGTTTTGGAAAGTTCGAATTTTGGACCCATTAAAGTCAACGAGAGTGATGTTTGAAAAGAAGACTGTCAGCGAGATTCAATAGAAGTTTATCCTTTAAATGGTTGCTAATTTTGCCCCCAACCAATCACGACTATTTAACATTTGAAAGCTAACATGATGGTTGGGTAAAATTAGCACCATTTTAAACATAGAACTTTTATTGAATACCCTGTGGTGTTATTACAGCTAACGAACAATGGTCTGTACTTTAAATGGAATGTGGTACCCTGGGAAATATGTCTGGGGAAAATGGCACTTCACCAAAACTTGTTAAAACGCTTCCTAAACACTAGCGGGGCAATTGTCGGGTTTTGCGAAGCTACATTAGAGGGTTACGGCATTAGGGTTACCAAATGATACTTTCGAGGGTCAGCGAAATAGAGCCATAAATTCGAGGTTACCCGAAATCGAACGATATTTGAGGGTTAACGAAAAACTAACAATACTTTCGAGAGTTAGCGAATGGCCCATTCACGGGTTGAGTTGGCTCGTAAATTCATAATTCTCTTAAAATGCGTCACCGAACGTTTAATAATTATCACAAAGTACTGGTGAAAGTTCGAAGACCGAGAAAGATCCTCAGTAAAGAGTTTGAATTTGGACCAATTCAATCAATGGCGATAGTGATAGTTTGAAAAGGCTGGGTTATTACAGCTAAACTAACAATGGTACTTATGTAATGGCTGTGGCACCTGGGAATGGTCTGGGGAAACAGGCCTATCACCAAAACTTGTTAAAAACACTTCATAAACACTAGTTGGATTGGGGGGGTCGGTTTTGCAGCACACACTAGCAATCAATTGTCGGGTTTTGCGCAAGCTACCTTAGAGGGTTTACGGGTCCAATTAGAGGGTTCCGAACATACTTCCGAGGGTCGCGAAAATAGAGCCATAACTTCGAGGGTTACTGAAATCCAACGATCTTTTGAGGGGTTAGCAAACGTAAAGTTAATGGTTTCGACGGCTCGTAAATTCGATAATTCTTGAAAACCGCAACGACCGTTTCGTTAATTATCAATGTTCGAAATTCCGAAAATCCTTTAGTATAAGTTTTGAAAGTCCAAATTTGGAGCCATTTCAAGTCAATTGGAGAATATATTTTGAAAAGGCTGGGTTTATTTACAGCTAACTACAATGGTACTACTGTAAATCTATGGGCACCTGGGAAATGTTCTGGGGATATGGCACTATTCAACCACAACTGTTAAAACCACTCCAAACCGCGCGTGCGCTCTTCTAGCCCTTCTTTTTTGGCGCGCCAAGCGCGTACATCTGCTAGCTGAACAATCTCTCGAGGTCAGTGAAAATAGAGCCATTAACATCCTAGTGACCTGTGATCGGTTGTGTCTTTTACTGGCTTGCGAACACAGTCCACCGAGTAACTACCTTTTTACTTCTGTAGGGGTTAGGCACGATAACCAGGTTGCTTTGGTAGGTGCCCCGAGAACCCGGTGTCTTGTGGCGTCCACCTGTCGTCGCCACCGGCGTGTTCGAGTGTGCCTGTGTGCCCTGTGAGGGTCTCGTAGGCCTCACCTAGTTGATCTAACTCTGTTGTGAGAGTGCTGGAGTTGAGGTGGTTAGGCGACGGGCCTATTGGACACACACAGGCGAACTCACTCGAATCCACGCTCTCTGTACCCGATTCTCTAAGACCTCGGCGCGTTCGTGACCCAGCCCGGGAAATGTGTCTGGGGAGCACATGGACATCTCAGAGTCCCCCCCCAGGCTCGCGCACCTATATACGCCTCCTTCCGCGGTGGTACTAATAGTACACGGTGCCTAAACACAGCGGGACGGAAGCCTACAGAGTCCGGCTGTAGGTTCCCGCGTCGCGCAACACGGCACAGGGCACATGGCCACGCGCGCTTGGGCGCGAAGCTACATGCCCTCCCGTTCTGTGTAGGATGGTCCGACCGCGCCTGTGGCGCTTCGCTGTGGTAGGTTGGGGCGGTTGCAGGCCCTGGCGCTCTCCTCCTGGCTGCGGACTGGTTTTGTGCCCTACGCGAGCTCTCCGCTTGTGCGGTTTCCCTGCAGTTCCATCTCCCTCCCGGCTGCCCGCTGTGATCCTCTCGGACAGCTTGCGCAACCTTTTCACTTCTTCTGTGGATCTGTGCGTCTTGAACGAAAACGACAAGCCGGTCAAGAGGTAGCGTCATGCTCACAGCAAGGGGTAGAGAGGGGCGCGGAAGGGCGATGAAGTCTCCGAAAAACGCGTCAACGAACGTTCAATAATCTTATCGGGACGAAGTCTGGAAAGTTTCTGAAAGCGACCTGAGAAATCCTTCAGTTAACAAGTTTGAAATTCGATTTGGTAGCCCATTCAAGCAATGGGAGATGTAGTTTGAAAAGGCTAGGTTTTTACAGGTAAACTAACCATGGTAACTTACTGTAAATGGCTGTGGCACCTGGGAAATTGTCTGGGAAAACATGACCCTATATCAAAACTTGTTAGACACTTCCTAACCACTAGCAGGCATTGTCGGTTTGCGCCAACACTAGCAAGCAATTGGTCGGATTGTTGCGTTTTGCGCGGGGTCAAGCTCCATTAAGGGTACGGCCCATTAGAGGGTTATTTGCAGAACAATACTTTTTTCGAGGGTCAGCCGAAATAGAGCCATAACCTTATTTAGGGTTCACCGAAATCGCTGAATCAACTTTTGAGGGTTAATCGAAAATCGAACAATACTTTCAGAGTTTAGCGAACGTCACATCATCACGGGCTCTATCATATTGGCTCGAAATTCGATAATTCTCGAAAACCGCCGTCAAACTGAACTTTCAAACTAATATCTACAGTCTGCGTAAAGTTCGCGAAAGACCGAAAACATCCTTAGTTAGAAGTATTGAACCAGTTCGAATTTGGACCCATTCAAGTTCAATTGCTGAGTACGTGAACTATGTCTTGGATAAAAGGCTGGTTTATTACAGCTAAACTAACTGGTAACTTTACTGTAAGTTGGCTTTAGGCATCCCTGGAAATGATCTGGGGAACTCATGGCACTATCGACCTTGAACAACTTGTTAAACACTTTATAAACACTGCATCAATCCGCTTCGTGTGTCTTGCTGCAACACTAGCAATGCAATTGGTCGGGTTTCTGCGCACAGCTACATTAAAGGTTACGTGCAATTAGACAGGGTTAATCGAACGATACTTTCGAGAGTCACGAAAATAGAGGCCACTATCAATTCGAGTGATCACCCGAAGATCGTGAACGATACTGTCGAGGGTCGTTAGCCGAAAACGACGAATACTTTAGAGACGTAGCAAACGATATATTTACCTGATTTGAACGGCTCTAACTTCGATCAATTTTCGAAACGCAACCACTGAATGTTCGCTAATTATCGAAAGTTCCAATCAAATCTTCTTAGTGCAGTTTGCAAGGTTTCGAAATTAGAGCCATGCAAGATCAATTGGAAGAAGTGATAGTTTGAGAGGCTGGTTTTATAATCAGCTAAACTAACATGGTAACTTAACCTGTCAAGGGGCTGTGGCGCCTGGTGAAATGGTCTGGGGACCATTTGCATCTAACTCAACCAAACTTTGTTAAAGCACTTTCCTTAACCACTATCTTCAATTGTTCGGGTTTTGCGTCGCAAGCTTCACTCTTAGCAGGTTCTTTGCCATATTATCGGGTTACCGCGAACGATACTTTTTCGAGGTCGCGAAAATAGAGCCAAAAATTCTGCGAGGGTTTACCGAAATCAAACAATGCTTTTGAGGTCTCGAAACGCCCAATACTTTCGAGGTAGCTAATGCACATTCAAGGTTACGATCGGCGCGTAAATCGATAATTTCTCAAACCTGCTCACGAACGTTCGATAAATATCGGAAAGTGCCGTCTGAACTGTGTCTAAAGTACGAGAATCCTTCAGTAAAGTTTGAAAGTTTCGACATTGGACCGATTTCAACGTCAAGCGGGCAGAGTGATAGTTTTGAAAAGCTTGGCGTTATTACAGCTAAACTCAACCAATTGGTAACGTACTGTAAAGGTTGTGCACCTGGGAAATGGTCTAAAGAACATGGCACTATCACCAAAACTTTGTTAAACACTCTAAACACTTGGCGGTGCCAATTGGTTCGGTGTGTTGCACAGTATTCAGGCTACTTTAGAGGGTTACGGCCCATTCGAAGGGTTACCCGAATCGACTACTTTTTCGGGTCACTCAAAATAGAGCCATAAAGTTCGAGGATTACCGAAACAAAATGATACTGTCGAGGGTATCCGGAAAGCGAACAATACTTTAGAGAGAGTTGGCGCACACCATACATTTAGATTTGTGAACCGGCTCGGTAAATTCGATATTCTCGAAAACCGCAACAAACGAACGTCATAATTATCGAAAGTTCCGAAAGTTCTAAACTAAACTACAGAAGTCCTTCATAGAAGTTTGAAATTCGAATTTAGACCATATTCAAGTCATGGGAGAGTGATAACGCTTTTAAAAGTCTGGGTTTATACAGCTAAACTACATGGCAACTTCTGTAAATGGCTGTGGTACCCCTCATGTCTTGTGAAATAGTCTGGGGCACCATGGTACTCATCACCCAGACGGTTAAAACTACTTCCAAACACTAGCGGGTGCCATTGTCGGGTTTTCCACAAGGCTACTTAGTTACAGGTTACGGTCAATAATAGGTTATACCGAACGATACTCTTGGAGGGTCACGAATATAGAGCCATAAATCGAGCGTGTATCATACCACTTGAAATCGAATGCTTACTTTGAGAGGGTCAAGCGAAAACAAACAATACTGCGAGAGTTTAGCGAATTACACATATAATTAGCGATCGCTCAAAAATTCGATAATTCTCAAACACGCGTCACCGAAACTTCGATAATTTATTCGAAAGTCCGGAAATTTTCTAAAGTCCTAGAAATACTTCATTTGTAAAACAGTTTTTTTTTAAAGTTCGAATTTGGAACCTTCAAGTCAATGGGAGAGTGATAGTTTGAAAGACTGGGTTTTTACACTAAACTAACAATGGTAACTTACTGTACATGGCTTTGGTACCTGGGATAATGGTCTGGGGAACATAATACTCCACACACTCACCAACCTTGTTAATAAAAACCACTTCCTAAAACAATTAGCGGGCAAATCGTCGGTTTTGCGCAAGGACATACTTATATAACCCCTCAGGTTACGGCACCACATAATAAGGGTTACCGAACATCACTTTCGAGGGTCAGCGAAAATAGGAGCCATAATTTGATGCAACACAGAAATCGACACTACTTTTGAGGGTTATCGAAAACAAACATACTTTTCTAGAGTTAGACAATGCTCCATTCAGGGTTAGGATCTTCTCGTCCCTCACTAATTCATAATTCTGAAAAAACCGGCATCAACGAACTTTCAATAATTAATCGAAAGCCAAAAGAAGTTCAAAGTCCCAGAAATCCTTCATTAAAAGTTTGAATTAGGTCGATTTGGAGCCATTCAGTCAATGGGACAGGGATAGTTTGAAAAAAAAAAAAAGGTCCCCCCCCCCCCCCCTGGTTTAATTACAGCTAAACTAACATATGACTTACTGGTAACTGGCTGTGGCACCTGTGAATGGTCTAAAGACATGGCATTTTTGTTTTTTTATTTTCGGATCACCAAAACTTGTTAAAACACTTCCTAAACACTAGCAAAGCACATTGTCGGGTTTTGCGCAGCTACATTAGAGGGTTCGGCCACTTATAGGTTTACCGAACGATACTTTCGAGGGTCAGGAAAATTAAGCCATTAAATTCTCAGGGTAACCGAAATCCAACGATACTTTTTGGAGGTTAGCAAATGATACATTAAGAACATAAAAGGCACACCACCTCACCCAGTCTGTAAGAACGGACGTTGCTGCCTTTTCATGAATCTGGTGTCCCTCCTTTTTTACGCTTTCCTTGCGCGGTTTGCCAGCTATTGCCAGGAACTCTATGGGTGTCCCCTAAATTTGCCCCCTTGTAGTGCTGTATAATCTGAAACACAGAGGATTTACGGTTACTTTATTGTGGAACTTTTGGTTTTAGACTGCCTGTAAATCTTCATGTAAGAACAGCTTGCTGGGACGCACCGAGGGGTTAAAACTTAGGTGTTTCGGTTCCCTCATCCTGGGAACAATGAAGTAATTCCCCGATTCTTAACAGTTTTATATATGTTATTTAACAGACAGTATTGCAATTTCTAGCATAGCATAGATGACAGTTGTTAAGATGGCAAAGGTATTATAGATCTGTTTTTTTTGTTAAGGAGAGAACATTGTTGACCATCTATTGGATCTGTTTTATTCTCTATTTACACGGAGACGGTTTGCTTATTGGTACTAGTAGTTTATATTACTAGAAGGGTCAAGTTTACTCATATAGATTGTTATAGGGCGTAAATGAGTTAACGCATGGGAGGAGAAAGGAAGGAGGGAGGTGAAGCCTCTGACGCCTGATACTGGTTTGGCGGTCCTGTAGTGTTGGGGACGTTTTAATTCAATGTCTCCTTTAAGGTGCTGGAACATCAGTGATGTCGTACCTTGTCTTGTAATGTCATCTCCAACATAGTGTTCCTTAAATGGGACATTACACTGGCTGGTTCTACTTTGTAAAATATAGGATTTTAGACATTTTTACTAATGACAACAATTAAATTTTATATGCAATCAGACTGTCCAACATTATGGAACCCTCCCTATAATAACTCACAGTAAGTGTGCCCTTTGATTGTTTAAAATGCTCAGTAATTTACCTATTTCTTCTTCCAAACACTGTAAGTAAATCACCTCTGCTGACTCCTAGCACAACCTGAGTTAGAACATATGAGACATGCCTTTCGATTATTACGGACAACGACTCCAAACAGGTTTATAGAACTGGCTTTCACTCACAAGCCCAAAGAACTCCTCCCCTTATACTCAAGGGGACCCTCTCCATGCCCGTCATTTTATGGTTCTCAAAAGTCAGTGCTATGAACATGTTACCCAGTTTGGGTTGTCCTGCATGCTCATAAGGTCCTCAGCTGATCTTCATGCTTTAAAATACTCTGCCAATTTTACGCTCAAAAAATCATCATATAGACAAACTATATAACCTATCATCAGTCTGCCTCTTATGGTACTTGTAATTTTGCATTTGCTGTAAAATCCTAGTTCTTTAGTTCAATGAATGCAAAATCACCTGTTTTCTCTTTGTTACCGGCGTCTCAGTAAAATGGCTTATACAGACCCCCAGGGTCTACAAGCTGTTCTATCTTTCACCATTTTCCGCAAATCATGGCAAGGCCTATGTGGAAGATGCTCATGAAGACATACCTGTGGACAACTCTAAAAGTTTTATGTTTTTGTCAAGGGGACTTCCCTGCAGGCACCTGAGGGACAGGACACAAGGGTGGTACACAGCAAATGGGTAAGGTTAAAGTCCCTTCGAAGCTAGCGTGACGTCTGGAAAAGCGAATCAAGTCTTTCCACTTGGTGCAAATAGTGGCAACATTATCTTTTTTTTTTATGTCTGCAACTAACAAAACATATCTTAGGAGTTACTACATTCTTTTACATCAGAGCCCACCATCTGACTAGAACTATGATTGAAAGACCCGTATCCACATTCCCCTGACATTAATCACTCATGATAAGTTTTTGTACTAATTCCCCAAATTTGGTTTTTCCTATATGAAACACCTCCACACCTTACACTAGGATTCAGGTTACAGTTCTTTTGTCGTTTTTACCTTTGGCGTCCCTACCTACGGAGTCAGCACCCCCCGACATTACACTAGCTCCTTGCTCTTCTTCACAGTGCTGTTTTGACTTACTAGCGCCCTTCTTTCCTCCGTTTCTCGAACATTTGTTGAAACCCTAATATTCATAATACCAAATTATAATCATAATTCATAATGAAAGCTTATCTTGAGTTGGACCCTTAATGCAGGCAGGGCAAACTAATTACACCTTTTGAACACTCTTCAATTGGGTTCTCGCCTCTCGAGTTTCACAAATCCGCATTTTTCTATCATGGGCTATTAATTCGCCCTGAAATTTGTACAACACCAGACGTTGGGGGTAGAAACCAGTGAAGCGACACACTTACAAAGAAATGAAAACAAATAAGCCTATCTATAAGACCTTTATTTAGTCTATAATAAGACCCTTTATTACAGAAGTCCGCATTCAGTTTTCCACGTGGACTGGCCTCGCAAATGGCCTCATGTATCAGTCAACGCCGTCTAGTGTCTGGCTACTAGTTTTAAAGGTCCCTGACTTCTCTAAGTAATAACAGTGCGGTTTCTTCTGCCTCGGGAAAGGGGATTGCGGGCCCTTCTACCTCCGCGGGGCCATTTGGGCTCTATAGCTACCCGGCGTCCCTGCCTTTGCCTCTGAATTATAATTGACCTACCCTGTGTAAAGCTAAGAGGGTGTTCTGCATAAGAGTTTTGTTCAAGGGACGCATTGTGCTGATACCCTCTGGTGGGTGGATATATTGATGGGTTTCCACAAGGGCCTACGTGAAAGGGGCCACTTCAATGCTTTTTGCCCCCAGTTCACACTCTTCCCCCGAGTTTCTAAATTCGATAATTCTCGAAAACCGCGTCAACGAACGTTCAATAATTTATTAAAATTCCGGAAAGTTCGAAAGTCCGAGAAATCCTTCAGTAAAAGTTTGAAAGTTCGAATTTGGACCCATTCAAGTCAATGGGACAGTGAGCGTTTGGAAGTGTTTTAACAAGTTTTAGTGATAGTTTGAAAAGGCTAGGTTTATTACAGCTAAACTAACAATGGTAACTTACTGTAAATGGCTGTGGCACCTGGGAAATGGTCTGGGGAACATGGCACTATCACCAAAACTTGTTAAAACACTTCCTAAACACTAGCGGGCAATTGCCTGGTTTTTGCGCAAGCTCCATCGAGGGTTCCGGCCAATTAGAGGTTACCAAATATACTTTCGAGGGTCATGCAAAAAATGAGCCATTTCGAGGGTACCGAAATCGAACGATACTTTTGAGGGTCACCGAAAACTAACACTACTTTCGGAGTTAGCGCATGACACATTTAAGGGTTTAGAGATCTGCTCCATGAAATTCGATCATTTCTCGAAAACCGCGTCAACGAAGGTTCGAAAATTATCGAAAGCCGCGGAAAGTTTCGAAAGTCTGAGAAATCCTTCAGTAAAAGTTTTTGAAATTTCAAATTTAGAGCCATTCACGTCAATGGGAGAGGAGATTTTGAAAGGCTAGGTTTATTAGCAAGCTAAACTACAATTGACCCTTACTGTAAATGGCTTGTGCACCTGGGAAAGTGGTCTGGGACATGGCACTAAGATCACCAAAACTTCAAAACCTCTAACCTAGCGAATTCGGTCACCTACAGACGCTACTTGGTCGGTTTTGGCAAGCAGCTACATTAGAAGGTTAACGCCACATTAGAGGTTATCCAAATGATCGTTCGAGGGTCAGGAAAATAGAGCCATAATTCGGGGTGTACCAAATCGACGATACTTTTGAGGGTCTAGCGAAACATGAAAATACTTTCGAGAGTTAGTCAATGACACATTTACGGTTAGAGATCGGCTTCGGATTCGATAATTCTCGAAAAACGTCAATCGAACTGTCAATATTAAGGAAAGTTCGAACGTCCAAGAAATCCTTCAGTAAAGTTGAAGTTGATTGATTTGGACCCTTCAAGTCAATGGGAGATGATATTTGAAAAGGCTGGTTTATTACAGCCTAAACTAACAATGGTAACTTACTGTAAATGGCTGTGGTACCTGGAAAGGTCTGGGGAATATGGCAATCATCAAAAAACTTGTTAAAATGATTTCCTAAACACTAGACGGGCAATTGTCGGGTTTTGCACAAGCTACATTTAGAGGGTTAACGGCCATTTAAGGGTTACCACATATACTTTCGAGTGTCTGCGAAAAATAGAGCCATAAATGCAAGGGTTACCGAAATCGAACGATACTTTTGAGGGTTAGCAACACGAACAATACTTTTGAGAGTTAGCGAATGACACTTTCGGGTTAGAGATCGGCTCGTAAATCTATAATTCCACAAACAGCGTCAGGAACGTTTATAATTATCGAAAGTCCCGGAAATTTGAATCTGAGTAATCCTTCATTAAAAGTTTGAAAGTTCAATTTGGAGTCCATTCAAGCTCAAATGGGAGAGGATAGTTTGAAAAGGCTAGGTTTATTACGCTAAACTATAACATGGTGACTACTGTAATGACTGTGGCACCTGGGAAAATGGTCCTGGGGAAACTGCACTATCACCAAACTTGTTTAAAAAACACTTCCTCTAAACTCAGCGGGGCAATTGTCGGGTTTTTGCGCAACACTAGCAAGCATTGTCTGGTTTTGCGAAGCTACATGAGGGTCGGCCAATTAAGGGTTACTGCAAGATACTTTCGAGGGTCACGAAAAGAGCCATAAATTACGAGGGTTACCGAATCGAACGATACTTTTAAGGGTTAGCGAAAAAGAATAATACTTTTGAGAGTTAGCAATGACAACATTGAAGGGTTAGAGATCGGCTCGTAAATTCGATATTTCTCGAAAACCACTCAAGAAGTTCGATAATTATCGAAAGCCCGCAAGTTTGAAATCTGAGAAATCCTTTAGTAAAAGTTTAAAGTTCGAATTTGGACCCATTCAAGTCAATAGATAGAGTGGATAGTTTGAAAAAGTCTAGTTTATTACAGCTAACTAACAATGGTAACTTACTGTAAATGGTTGTGGCACCTGGGAAATGGTCTGGGGAACATGGCACTACACCATAAACTTGTTAAACGCTTCCTAAACCTAGCGGCAATAGTCGGGTTTTTGCCAAGCTACATTAGAGGGTTACGGCCAATTTGATGGTGACCAATATACTTTCAGGGTCGCGAAAAATGAGCCATAAATTCGAGGGTTACCGAAATCGAACGATACTTTTTGAGGGTTAGCAAAAAGAATAATACTTTCGAGAGTTTGCAAATGACCATTAAGGGTAGAGATCGGCTCGTAATTCGATATTTCTCGAAACCACGTCAACGAAGGTTCGATAATTAACGAAAGCCCGGAAGTTTGAGTCTGAGAAAAATCCTTTAGTTAAAGTTTGAAAGTTCGAATTTGGACCCATTAAAGTCAATAGGAGAAGTGATAGTTTGAAAGGCTAGGTTTTATTACGACTAAACTAACAATGGACTTACTGTAATGGTTTGTGGCACCTGGAAATGGTCTGGGGAACGCATGGCACTATCCACCAAAACTGTTAAAACACTTCCTAAACACTAGCGGGCCTTGTTGGTTTTGGCGCAACACTAGCAAGCAATTGTCGGGTTTTTGTGCCAAGCTACATTATAGGGTTACAGCCAATTATGGGTTACCGAACGATACTTTCGAGGGTCACCGAAAAATAGAGCCATAAATTCGAGGTTACCGAAATCGAACGATCTTTGGGGGTTAACGAAAACGACAATAACTTTCGAGAGTTAGCGAATGACACATTTAAGGGTTAGAGATCGCTCGTAATTCGATAATTCTCAAAAACCGCCGTTCAAATCCCTTCAGTAAAAGTTTGAAAAGTTCGAATTTAGGACCCATTCAGTCAATGGGAGATGGATAGTTTGGAAAGACTGTGTTATTACAGCTAACTAACAATGTAACTTACTGTAAATGGATGTGGTACACCTGGGAAATAGTCTGGGGAAAATGGCACTATCACCAAAACTTGTTACGACGCCCTAAACCTAGCGGGCATTGCGTATTTTGCGCAGCTACATTAAGGTTACGGGCAATTAAGTGTTAACCGAATATTCGAGGCGTCGCGAAATAGAGCCATAATTCGAGGGTTACCGAACAATACCGAAGCTAATACTTTGCGAGGTTGCAACGATCATTTAATGGTTTGCGACGGCTGTAAATTCGATAATTTCCTTGAAAACCGCAAACAACAACCGTTCGTTAATTATCAAAGTTCGAAAGCGGAAAAAAATCCTTGTAGAAGGAAGTTTGAAAGTTCAAATTTGAGCCATTCAAGTCATGGGAATGATAGTTTGAAAGGCTGGGGTTTATTACACGCAAACTACATGGTAACTTACTGTAAATGGCTATGGCACCTGGGAAAATGGTCTGGGGATTATGGCACTATCACCAAAACTTGTTTAAACACTTCCTAACACTCGCAGAATTGTCGGGTTTTTGCGCACACAACACTAGCAAGCAATTGTCAGGGTTTGGCGCAAGCTACATTATAGGGTTTACAGCCAATTAGAGGGTACCGAACGATCCTTTCGAGGGTCACACGAAAATAGAGCATAAATTCGAGGGTTACGAAATCGAACGATTCTTTGGGGGTTTAACGAAAACGACAATACTTTCGAGAGTTAGCGAATGACACAATTTAAGGGTTAGAGATCGGCTCGTAAATCAATAATTCTCAAAAACCCGCGTCAAAATCCTTCAGTAAAAGTTGGAAAGTTCGAATTTGGACCCATTAAGTCAACTGAGAGTGATGTTTGAAAAGAAGCTGTCAGCGGAGATTCATATAGAAGTTTCTATCCTTTAAAATGGTTGCTAATCTTTGCCCCCAACCAATCAGACGTATTTAACATTTGAAAGCTAACAGTGATTGGTGGGGTATAAAATTAGCACCATTTTAAACATAGAACTTTATTGAAATACCCTGTGTGTTTATTACAGCTAAACAACCAATGGTAACTTATGTTAAATGGATGTGGTCACCCTGGGAAATAGTTCTGGGGAAAATGGCACTTCACCAAAACCCTTTGTTAAAACGCTTCCTAAACACTAGCGTGGGCAATTGTACGGGTTGTTGCGAAGCTACATGATAGAGGGTACGGCAATAAGGGTTTACCAAATGATACTTTCGAGGGTCAGCGAAAATAGAGCCATAAATTCGAGGGTTACCGAAATCGAACGATACTTTGAGGGTTAACGAAAAACGTAACAATACTTTCGAGAGTTAGCGAATGGCACATTCAAGGGTGAGTTGGCTGTAAAATTCAATAATTCTCTCTACAAATGCGTCAACGAACGTTTAATAATTAATCAAAAGTATGATGAAAGTTCGAAGAACCGAGAAAGAATCCTCAGTAAAAGTGTTGAATTTGGACCAATTCATCAATGGCGATAGTGATAGTTTGAAAAAGGCTGGTTTATTACAGCTAAACTAACAATGGTACCTTACTGTAATGGCTGTGGCAACCTGGGAAATGGTCTGGGGAACATGGCACTATCACCAAAACTTGTTAAAAACACTTCTAAACACTAGTTGGATTGGGGGGGTCGGTTTTGCAGCACACACTAGCAATCAATTGTCGGGTTTTGCGCAAGCTACCTTAGAGGGTTTACGGGTCCAATTAGAGGGTTCCGAACATACTTCCGAGGGTCGCGAAAATAGAGCCATAACTTCGAGGGTTACTGAAATCCAACGATCTTTTGAGGGGTTAGCAAACGTAAAGTTAATGGTTTCGACGGCTCGTAAATTCGATAATTCTTGAAAACCGCAACGACCGTTTCGTTAATTATCAATGTTCGAAATTCCGAAAATCCTTTAGTATAAGTTTTGAAAGTCCAAATTTGGAGCCATTTCAAGTCAATTGGAGAATATATTTTGAAAAGGCTGGGTTTATTTACAGCTAACTACAATGGTACTACTGTAAATCTATGGGCACCTGGGAAATGTTCTGGGGATATGGCACTATTCAACCACAACTGTTAAAACCACTCCAAACCGCGCGTGCGCTCTTCTAGCCCTTCTTTTTTGGCGCGCCAAGCGCGTACATCTGCTAGCTGAACAATCTCTCGAGGTCAGTGAAAATAGAGCCATTAACATCCTAGTGACCTGTGATCGGTTGTGTCTTTTACTGGCTTGCGAACACAGTCCACCGAGTAACTACCTTTTTACTTCTGTAGGGGTTAGGCACGATAACCAGGTTGCTTTGGTAGGTGCCCCGAGAACCCGGTGTCTTGTGGCGTCCACCTGTCGTCGCCACCGGCGTGTTCGAGTGTGCCTGTGTGCCCTGTGAGGGTCTCGTAGGCCTCACCTAGTTGATCTAACTCTGTTGTGAGAGTGCTGGAGTTGAGGTGGTTAGGCGACGGGCCTATTGGACACACACAGGCGAACTCACTCGAATCCACGCTCTCTGTACCCGATTCTCTAAGACCTCGGCGCGTTCGTGACCCAGCCCGGGAAATGTGTCTGGGGAGCACATGGACATCTCAGAGTCCCCCCCCAGGCTCGCGCACCTATATACGCCTCCTTCCGCGGTGGTACTAATAGTACACGGTGCCTAAACACAGCGGGACGGAAGCCTACAGAGTCCGGCTGTAGGTTCCCGCGTCGCGCAACACGGCACAGGGCACATGGCCACGCGCGCTTGGGCGCGAAGCTACATGCCCTCCCGTTCTGTGTAGGATGGTCCGACCGCGCCTGTGGCGCTTCGCTGTGGTAGGTTGGGGCGGTTGCAGGCCCTGGCGCTCTCCTCCTGGCTGCGGACTGGTTTTGTGCCCTACGCGAGCTCTCCGCTTGTGCGGTTTCCCTGCAGTTCCATCTCCCTCCCGGCTGCCCGCTGTGATCCTCTCGGACAGCTTGCGCAACCTTTTCACTTCTTCTGTGGATCTGTGCGTCTTGAACGAAAACGACAAGCCGGTCAAGAGGTAGCGTCATGCTCACAGCAAGGGGTAGAGAGGGGCGCGGAAGGGCGATGAAGTCTCCGAAAAACGCGTCAACGAACGTTCAATAATCTTATCGGGACGAAGTCTGGAAAGTTTCTGAAAGCGACCTGAGAAATCCTTCAGTTAACAAGTTTGAAATTCGATTTGGTAGCCCATTCAAGCAATGGGAGATGTAGTTTGAAAAGGCTAGGTTTTTACAGGTAAACTAACCATGGTAACTTACTGTAAATGGCTGTGGCACCTGGGAAATTGTCTGGGAAAACATGACCCTATATCAAAACTTGTTAGACACTTCCTAACCACTAGCAGGCATTGTCGGTTTGCGCCAACACTAGCAAGCAATTGGTCGGATTGTTGCGTTTTGCGCGGGGTCAAGCTCCATTAAGGGTACGGCCCATTAGAGGGTTATTTGCAGAACAATACTTTTTTCGAGGGTCAGCCGAAATAGAGCCATAACCTTATTTAGGGTTCACCGAAATCGCTGAATCAACTTTTGAGGGTTAATCGAAAATCGAACAATACTTTCAGAGTTTAGCGAACGTCACATCATCACGGGCTCTATCATATTGGCTCGAAATTCGATAATTCTCGAAAACCGCCGTCAAACTGAACTTTCAAACTAATATCTACAGTCTGCGTAAAGTTCGCGAAAGACCGAAAACATCCTTAGTTAGAAGTATTGAACCAGTTCGAATTTGGACCCATTCAAGTTCAATTGCTGAGTACGTGAACTATGTCTTGGATAAAAGGCTGGTTTATTACAGCTAAACTAACTGGTAACTTTACTGTAAGTTGGCTTTAGGCATCCCTGGAAATGATCTGGGGAACTCATGGCACTATCGACCTTGAACAACTTGTTAAACACTTTATAAACACTGCATCAATCCGCTTCGTGTGTCTTGCTGCAACACTAGCAATGCAATTGGTCGGGTTTCTGCGCACAGCTACATTAAAGGTTACGTGCAATTAGACAGGGTTAATCGAACGATACTTTCGAGAGTCACGAAAATAGAGGCCACTATCAATTCGAGTGATCACCCGAAGATCGTGAACGATACTGTCGAGGGTCGTTAGCCGAAAACGACGAATACTTTAGAGACGTAGCAAACGATATATTTACCTGATTTGAACGGCTCTAACTTCGATCAATTTTCGAAACGCAACCACTGAATGTTCGCTAATTATCGAAAGTTCCAATCAAATCTTCTTAGTGCAGTTTGCAAGGTTTCGAAATTAGAGCCATGCAAGATCAATTGGAAGAAGTGATAGTTTGAGAGGCTGGTTTTATAATCAGCTAAACTAACATGGTAACTTAACCTGTCAAGGGGCTGTGGCGCCTGGTGAAATGGTCTGGGGACCATTTGCATCTAACTCAACCAAACTTTGTTAAAGCACTTTCCTTAACCACTATCTTCAATTGTTCGGGTTTTGCGTCGCAAGCTTCACTCTTAGCAGGTTCTTTGCCATATTATCGGGTTACCGCGAACGATACTTTTTCGAGGTCGCGAAAATAGAGCCAAAAATTCTGCGAGGGTTTACCGAAATCAAACAATGCTTTTGAGGTCTCGAAACGCCCAATACTTTCGAGGTAGCTAATGCACATTCAAGGTTACGATCGGCGCGTAAATCGATAATTTCTCAAACCTGCTCACGAACGTTCGATAAATATCGGAAAGTGCCGTCTGAACTGTGTCTAAAGTACGAGAATCCTTCAGTAAAGTTTGAAAGTTTCGACATTGGACCGATTTCAACGTCAAGCGGGCAGAGTGATAGTTTTGAAAAGCTTGGCGTTATTACAGCTAAACTCAACCAATTGGTAACGTACTGTAAAGGTTGTGCACCTGGGAAATGGTCTAAAGAACATGGCACTATCACCAAAACTTTGTTAAACACTCTAAACACTTGGCGGTGCCAATTGGTTCGGTGTGTTGCACAGTATTCAGGCTACTTTAGAGGGTTACGGCCCATTCGAAGGGTTACCCGAATCGACTACTTTTTCGGGTCACTCAAAATAGAGCCATAAAGTTCGAGGATTACCGAAACAAAATGATACTGTCGAGGGTATCCGGAAAGCGAACAATACTTTAGAGAGAGTTGGCGCACACCATACATTTAGATTTGTGAACCGGCTCGGTAAATTCGATATTCTCGAAAACCGCAACAAACGAACGTCATAATTATCGAAAGTTCCGAAAGTTCTAAACTAAACTACAGAAGTCCTTCATAGAAGTTTGAAATTCGAATTTAGACCATATTCAAGTCATGGGAGAGTGATAACGCTTTTAAAAGTCTGGGTTTATACAGCTAAACTACATGGCAACTTCTGTAAATGGCTGTGGTACCCCTCATGTCTTGTGAAATAGTCTGGGGCACCATGGTACTCATCACCCAGACGGTTAAAACTACTTCCAAACACTAGCGGGTGCCATTGTCGGGTTTTCCACAAGGCTACTTAGTTACAGGTTACGGTCAATAATAGGTTATACCGAACGATACTCTTGGAGGGTCACGAATATAGAGCCATAAATCGAGCGTGTATCATACCACTTGAAATCGAATGCTTACTTTGAGAGGGTCAAGCGAAAACAAACAATACTGCGAGAGTTTAGCGAATTACACATATAATTAGCGATCGCTCAAAAATTCGATAATTCTCAAACACGCGTCACCGAAACTTCGATAATTTATTCGAAAGTCCGGAAATTTTCTAAAGTCCTAGAAATACTTCATTTGTAAAACAGTTTTTTTTTAAAGTTCGAATTTGGAACCTTCAAGTCAATGGGAGAGTGATAGTTTGAAAGACTGGGTTTTTACACTAAACTAACAATGGTAACTTACTGTACATGGCTTTGGTACCTGGGATAATGGTCTGGGGAACATAATACTCCACACACTCACCAACCTTGTTAATAAAAACCACTTCCTAAAACAATTAGCGGGCAAATCGTCGGTTTTGCGCAAGGACATACTTATATAACCCCTCAGGTTACGGCACCACATAATAAGGGTTACCGAACATCACTTTCGAGGGTCAGCGAAAATAGGAGCCATAATTTGATGCAACACAGAAATCGACACTACTTTTGAGGGTTATCGAAAACAAACATACTTTTCTAGAGTTAGACAATGCTCCATTCAGGGTTAGGATCTTCTCGTCCCTCACTAATTCATAATTCTGAAAAAACCGGCATCAACGAACTTTCAATAATTAATCGAAAGCCAAAAGAAGTTCAAAGTCCCAGAAATCCTTCATTAAAAGTTTGAATTAGGTCGATTTGGAGCCATTCAGTCAATGGGACAGGGATAGTTTGAAAAAAAAAAAAAGGTCCCCCCCCCCCCCCCTGGTTTAATTACAGCTAAACTAACATATGACTTACTGGTAACTGGCTGTGGCACCTGTGAATGGTCTAAAGACATGGCATTTTTGTTTTTTTATTTTCGGATCACCAAAACTTGTTAAAACACTTCCTAAACACTAGCAAAGCACATTGTCGGGTTTTGCGCAGCTACATTAGAGGGTTCGGCCACTTATAGGTTTACCGAACGATACTTTCGAGGGTCAGGAAAATTAAGCCATTAAATTCTCAGGGTAACCGAAATCCAACGATACTTTTTGGAGGTTAGCAAATGATACATTAAGAACATAAAAGGCACACCACCTCACCCAGTCTGTAAGAACGGACGTTGCTGCCTTTTCATGAATCTGGTGTCCCTCCTTTTTTACGCTTTCCTTGCGCGGTTTGCCAGCTATTGCCAGGAACTCTATGGGTGTCCCCTAAATTTGCCCCCTTGTAGTGCTGTATAATCTGAAACACAGAGGATTTACGGTTACTTTATTGTGGAACTTTTGGTTTTAGACTGCCTGTAAATCTTCATGTAAGAACAGCTTGCTGGGACGCACCGAGGGGTTAAAACTTAGGTGTTTCGGTTCCCTCATCCTGGGAACAATGAAGTAATTCCCCGATTCTTAACAGTTTTATATATGTTATTTAACAGACAGTATTGCAATTTCTAGCATAGCATAGATGACAGTTGTTAAGATGGCAAAGGTATTATAGATCTGTTTTTTTTGTTAAGGAGAGAACATTGTTGACCATCTATTGGATCTGTTTTATTCTCTATTTACACGGAGACGGTTTGCTTATTGGTACTAGTAGTTTATATTACTAGAAGGGTCAAGTTTACTCATATAGATTGTTATAGGGCGTAAATGAGTTAACGCATGGGAGGAGAAAGGAAGGAGGGAGGTGAAGCCTCTGACGCCTGATACTGGTTTGGCGGTCCTGTAGTGTTGGGGACGTTTTAATTCAATGTCTCCTTTAAGGTGCTGGAACATCAGTGATGTCGTACCTTGTCTTGTAATGTCATCTCCAACATAGTGTTCCTTAAATGGGACATTACACTGGCTGGTTCTACTTTGTAAAATATAGGATTTTAGACATTTTTACTAATGACAACAATTAAATTTTATATGCAATCAGACTGTCCAACATTATGGAACCCTCCCTATAATAACTCACAGTAAGTGTGCCCTTTGATTGTTTAAAATGCTCAGTAATTTACCTATTTCTTCTTCCAAACACTGTAAGTAAATCACCTCTGCTGACTCCTAGCACAACCTGAGTTAGAACATATGAGACATGCCTTTCGATTATTACGGACAACGACTCCAAACAGGTTTATAGAACTGGCTTTCACTCACAAGCCCAAAGAACTCCTCCCCTTATACTCAAGGGGACCCTCTCCATGCCCGTCATTTTATGGTTCTCAAAAGTCAGTGCTATGAACATGTTACCCAGTTTGGGTTGTCCTGCATGCTCATAAGGTCCTCAGCTGATCTTCATGCTTTAAAATACTCTGCCAATTTTACGCTCAAAAAATCATCATATAGACAAACTATATAACCTATCATCAGTCTGCCTCTTATGGTACTTGTAATTTTGCATTTGCTGTAAAATCCTAGTTCTTTAGTTCAATGAATGCAAAATCACCTGTTTTCTCTTTGTTACCGGCGTCTCAGTAAAATGGCTTATACAGACCCCCAGGGTCTACAAGCTGTTCTATCTTTCACCATTTTCCGCAAATCATGGCAAGGCCTATGTGGAAGATGCTCATGAAGACATACCTGTGGACAACTCTAAAAGTTTTATGTTTTTGTCAAGGGGACTTCCCTGCAGGCACCTGAGGGACAGGACACAAGGGTGGTACACAGCAAATGGGTAAGGTTAAAGTCCCTTCGAAGCTAGCGTGACGTCTGGAAAAGCGAATCAAGTCTTTCCACTTGGTGCAAATAGTGGCAACATTATCTTTTTTTTTTATGTCTGCAACTAACAAAACATATCTTAGGAGTTACTACATTCTTTTACATCAGAGCCCACCATCTGACTAGAACTATGATTGAAAGACCCGTATCCACATTCCCCTGACATTAATCACTCATGATAAGTTTTTGTACTAATTCCCCAAATTTGGTTTTTCCTATATGAAACACCTCCACACCTTACACTAGGATTCAGGTTACAGTTCTTTTGTCGTTTTTACCTTTGGCGTCCCTACCTACGGAGTCAGCACCCCCCGACATTACACTAGCTCCTTGCTCTTCTTCACAGTGCTGTTTTGACTTACTAGCGCCCTTCTTTCCTCCGTTTCTCGAACATTTGTTGAAACCCTAATATTCATAATACCAAATTATAATCATAATTCATAATGAAAGCTTATCTTGAGTTGGACCCTTAATGCAGGCAGGGCAAACTAATTACACCTTTTGAACACTCTTCAATTGGGTTCTCGCCTCTCGAGTTTCACAAATCCGCATTTTTCTATCATGGGCTATTAATTCGCCCTGAAATTTGTACAACACCAGACGTTGGGGGTAGAAACCAGTGAAGCGACACACTTACAAAGAAATGAAAACAAATAAGCCTATCTATAAGACCTTTATTTAGTCTATAATAAGACCCTTTATTACAGAAGTCCGCATTCAGTTTTCCACGTGGACTGGCCTCGCAAATGGCCTCATGTATCAGTCAACGCCGTCTAGTGTCTGGCTACTAGTTTTAAAGGTCCCTGACTTCTCTAAGTAATAACAGTGCGGTTTCTTCTGCCTCGGGAAAGGGGATTGCGGGCCCTTCTACCTCCGCGGGGCCATTTGGGCTCTATAGCTACCCGGCGTCCCTGCCTTTGCCTCTGAATTATAATTGACCTACCCTGTGTAAAGCTAAGAGGGTGTTCTGCATAAGAGTTTTGTTCAAGGGACGCATTGTGCTGATACCCTCTGGTGGGTGGATATATTGATGGGTTTCCACAAGGGCCTACGTGAAAGGGGCCACTTCAATGCTTTTTGCCCCCAGTTCACACTCTTCCCCCGAGTTTCGTTTGAAAGTCTGAGAAATCCTTTAGTAAAAGTTTGAAAGTTCGAATTTGGACCCATTCAAGTCAATAGGAGAGTGATTGTTCTGGGGAACATGGCACTATCACCAAAACTTGTTAAAACACTTCCAAGTTTGAAAGTTCTAATTTGGAGCCATTCAAGTCAATGGGAGAGTGATAGTTTGAAAAGGCTAGGTTTATTACAGCTAAACTAACAATGGTAACTTACTGTAAATGACTGTGGCACCTGGGAAATGGTCTGGGGAACATGGCACTATCACCAAAACTTGTTAAAACACTTCCTAAACACTAGCGGGCAATTGTCGGGTTTTGCGCAACACTAGCAAGCAATTGTCTGGTTTTGCGCAAGCTACATTAGAGGGTTACGGCCAATTAGAGGGTTACTGAACGATACTTTCGAGGGTCAGCGAAAATAGAGCCATAAATTAGAGGGTTACCGAAATCGAACGATAATTTTAAGGGGTTAGCGAAAAAGAATAATACTTTCGAGAGTTAGCGAATGGCACATTCAAGGGTTAGAGATTGGCTCGTAAATTCAATAATTCTCTAAAACTGCGTCAACGAACGTTTAATAATTATCAAAAGTCTGGAAAGTTCGAAAGACCGAGAAATCCTTCAGTAAAAGTTTGAATTTGGACCCATTCAAGTCAATGGGAGAGTGATAGTTTGAAAAGGCTGGGTTTATTACAGCTAAACTAACAATGGTAACTTACTGTAAATGGCTGTGGCACCTGGGAAATGGTCTGGGGAACATGGCACTATCACCAAAACCTGTTAAAACACTTCCTAAACACTAGTGGGAATTGTCAGGTTTTGCGCAACACTAGCAAGCAATTGTCGGGTTTTGCGCAAGCTACATTAGAGGGTTACGGCCAATTAGAGGGTTACCGAACAATACTTTCGAGGGTCAGCGAAAATAGAGCCATAAATTCGAGGGTGACTGAAATCCAACGATACTTTTGAGGGTTAGCAAACGATAAATTTAATGGTTTGCGACCGGCTCGTAAATTCGATAATTCTTGAAAACCGCAACAACGACCGTTCGTTAATTATCAAAGGTTCGAAAGTCCGAAAAATCCTTTAGTAGAAGTTTGAAAGTTCAAATTTGGAGCCATTCAAGTCAATGGGAGAATGATAGTTTGAAAAGGCTGGGTTTATTACAGCTAAACTAACAATGGTAACTTACTGTAAAAGGCTATGGCACCTGGGAAATGGTCTGGGGATTATGGCACTATCACCAAAACTTGTTAAAACACTTCCTAAACACTAGCAGGAATTGTCGGGTTTTGCGCAACACTAGCAAGCAATTGTCAGGTTTTGCGCAAGCTACATTAGAGGGTTACGGCCAATTAGAGGGTTACCGAACAATACTTTCGAGGGTCAGTGAAAATAGAGCCATAAATTCGAGGGTTACTGAAATCCAACGATACTTTTGAGGGTTAGCAAACGATAAATTTAATGGTTTGAGAATGGCTCGTAAATTCGATAATTCTTGAAAACCGCAACAACGAATGTTCGTTAATTATCAAAAGTTCGAAAGTCCGAAAAATCCTTTAGTAGAAGTTTGAAAGTTCGAATTTGGAGCCATTCAAGTCAATGGGAGAATGATAGTTTGAAAAGGCTGGGTTTATTACAGCTAAACTAACAATGGTAACTTACTGTAAATGGCTGTGGCACCTGGGAAATGGTCTGGGGAACATGGCACTATCACCAAAACTTGTTAAAACACTTCCTAAACACTAGCGGGAATTGTCGGGTTTTGCGCAACACTAGCAAGCAATTGTCAGGTTTTGCGCAAGCTACATTATAGGGTTACAGCCAATTAGAGGGTTACCGAACGATACTTTCGAGGGTCACCGAAAATAGAGCCATAAATTCGAGGGTTACCGAAATCGAACGATTCTTTTGGGGGTTAACGAAAACGAACAATACTTTCGAGAGTTAGCGAATGACACATTTAAGGGTTAGAGATCGGCTCGTAAATTCAATAATTCTCAAAAACCGCGTCAAATCCTTCAGTAAAAGTTTGAAAGTTCGAATTTGGACCCATTAAAGTCAACGGGAGAGTGATAGTTTGAAAAGACTGTCAGCGAGATTCAATATAAGTTCTTATCCTTTAAAATGGTGCTAATTTTGCCCCAACCAA